>JAKCPI010029800.1:0-24162 GCA_023213315.1 Euborellia annulipes | reverse complement strand
GGGGGCCAATGGCCCCCCTGGTTTGTCCTGAAAATTGTTAATACTTTCATCACCCTGTGAGCATGTTCTGTCTCTATTTATTTTATAAGTTCATAAATTTTTATAAAATATAGGCTACTATAAGCAATAATAAAACAAAAAAATTCAGATTAAGATTTTCCTGTTTTATGTGTAAAAATGTATTGCAAAGGATAAAAACTAAATATGTCTCATAAAGTTTTATATTTTTGTTTTTCAACGTTAAGTGTCTTTATATATTAGCGAAAAGAAAGCTACTACATAAATAGGAACATACAACGGAGAAGAATAAAAAATAAAAAAACAACCCCCATAAAAATCTAGTATTTTTTATGAATATATTCTTAAGTAGAATTTTTTATTGATAATTTAAATTTTTTTAAAAATAACCTCTAAAAACAGTAAATTAATGGAGTAATAATCCGACCCTGCCTCAACACTTGCAATTTTATAAATGTCATCTCGATTTTAATACGGTAAGTCTAATATATAGCTAAAGGTACATATTAATAGAGATAATAAAAATGCTTGATAGCAATGAATGATATAGACTGGCGCACAGCACACAACTTACCCTTCGGTAAGTGCAGAAAGCTAGGCACCGTGCTGGTCACACCAGATTTTTTGTGTCATATTATATTTGGCTCGATAGCACCTTAGTTTCAAACTAGACCACTTGCATTTCATAAGTAGTACCGTGTAAAAAGTAAAAAAGTCAATTGATTCAAAATTTCCATAGGCTCTGTGTATTTTAAATGTTGACTGTTTGAAATAGGTTATTTTTCAAAATTTGAATCTCATATTTGGATATTTTATACACAATAGAGAATCCTAAATAAAAACAAAATTTCACAAGTGGAAAATTTTTTTTTTAAATGTGGATAAAGTTCCAAAGGGACCTCCTTTTGAATCGAAATTAACATGCAAAACCTCATAGGATTTAACATTGGCTCTATGGAAGGAAGAGCCGGAAAGTGAATTTGAAAAAAAAAACTGAATTAGCCTACATCAGCAAAGTGTACTTCAAACAATTTTCACGAAAAATATTACTGATAGACCCTATACTTTTTAAAAGGACATTTAAATAATAAGCTGCGATTTATATGAATTTTAATCTAAAAATCTGGTGGGACTGGTCAACAGAAAACAACTTTCGATTACCGAAGGTGAGAGAAAGTTGTGTGCTGTACTGAGGGGCTAACTGCCATAAATATAGAAATTGTCAAGTAATGCCTATCACGGCCGAACCCCGCGTAGATGAAATAGACGTGTGGTGATACCTATATTTAAAATTTTTCTATTTTCCTTTTCTAAAATAGTTAGTCCTTTAATTTTTAATATTAAAGTACCCGTATATTAAATTATAAAGACTGGAGATCTCAATTAATAACATAAAAAAATTGTTTATTTTAAATTTTTCAAATCTTTCTATATTAAGATCTTCTTTAAAAAAACAACAACACTTGATCGAATATTTAAAAATCGTGCCGTTTCAATAGAAGAAATAAAATTTTCAAGTTTACCAGATAGACCAGGCGCTGGAGGTAGTTGAGTATGGAAAATGTGAGGACCGAATTCTGTCAATGAATTTTTGCTAAGAATATCTCCCAGAATAAAGACCCGGATCTTGCCGGGCCAATTTTTTTTTTACCCCCACTCCCCTTATTTGTATAGGAAATCAATGGAATACGTGCTAAGATAATGTGAAGACTTGCAATTATGGTCAAATTCTTATACTTAAAACCTCTAACAATGAAAAAACTCTCTTGTCAGCAACTGCGGTGATGCCCTATAGTCCGGGAAAAGTACTATCTTTCCGCCAGCTTCAGTGGTCCCTTCTAGCCCCTTCACCTTCTTTCTCTCTCTGAGTTATAAATTTAAATGTACGGCCTAAAAACCATGCAGAATTGGGAGGATCGGCAACTAAGTTCATAATCTACTACCTAGTGCTCCAATCAATGAAAAATACTATCTTGCCGCCAGCTGCGGTGGTCCCCTCTAACCCCTTCATCTCATTTGCCGCCCCCCTTCACCTAGAGGGGACCACCGAAGCTGGCGGCAAGATAGTAGTTTTCCCGGAATATAGAGGATCACCGCAGTTGCTGACAAGAGAGTTTTTTCATTGTTTGAGGTTTTAAGTATAAGAATTTGACCATAATTGCAAGTCTTCACATTATCTTAGCATGTATTCCATTGATTTCCTAAGGAAATAAGAGGAGTGGGGGTAAAAAAAAATTGGCCCGGCAAGATTCGGATCCTTATTCTGGGAGCTATTCTTAGCCCAAATCCATTGACAGAATTCTGTCCTCACATTTTGCATACTCAACTACCTCCAGCGCCCGCTCTAAGAAGTAAACAAAATAAAAAAATAAATATTGAAAAAAACTTTCTAAATTAAATATTTTGTTAATTTTTTTTACGAAGGACAAAAAAAGAATTTTGAAAATACAATGACAAGTGTTCTTAACTTTCATACTAAAAATTAAATTATAATGAGAAAAGTTTTTTATTTGTTTAGATTAGATAAGGAAGTAAGAACAATAAAACTTTTACCTATTAATTATAAAAAAAAATATAACCGTATAAATATTATACATTTTTTGTTTTTTTTTTTGCTCGGTTAAAAAATGGTTTATAGGTGTACAAAAAAACAATGATTTAAAAAAGAAGAAAGAGGGGATGGTGAAATGACACGTGGAAAGGTGAAAAATGTAGCAGGTAACATTTTGTAACAAATTGAGCCACTTGGCACTCGACAAGGATGGAGTATCGGTAGAAAACGGCATGAAGTTAGCAGTAACAGCAATGTTTCGGAGGAGAGAGATCCGACAAAAAGCATAAAAAAAAGGTGGCGATGAAGAGAAAGAGAGAGAGACAGAGGGGGGTGGGGGGAGAAAGAAGAAATGGCGAGAGATCAGTCACGACAAGTGGTCGGAGATTTGTGGTCCATCCGGATCAATGGCTTCCAATTACCCCCAAATGAGACGAGAGGGGGGAGGTGACAGAGTTCCGTGGCCACTTATATATAAAGTCTAAATGGGGATGTCACAAAAAATATATAAACTATCACCAATTCAATTGACTCTCAATTAATTAAGATTGTTTTTGATTAACACATAATAAATTCCTTTATAACTTTTCATTTGAAAAAAATTACTAGTAATAAATATAAATTAGAGATGAAGAATATAAGTGCCTAGGTTTATAAATTGAATTAGATTACCTCCACTCTCAACCCCCGTGCCTAAAAGGTTAGAGGTGTTGACAAATGTCAATATTGATGATTTTAAAGCAAAGGGGCGCGGTTCGGATCCCAGACAGTTCTATAAATATTTATTTAAATCATTTGGATACCAAATACTGTAGTACAAATACCTACATAATTCCTTCAAAAATGGTCCAATTTAAAACTTTTTTTGAAATTTTCGTTTTTTCTGTGTAGTTTTCAAGAAAAAATAAAAATTAATTTTTTTTGAATAATTTCCTGTGTCATTTTCAAATTTCAAAATTTTAGTCTTTTTCTGAAAATTATGCATACTTCGATTTTCCTGAAATTTTTTTGTAGCAAACAACTATTCATTTCAGGGGCGTATATGGAATTTTTTTTTTTGGGGGGGGGGGGCTGAACTCAAAAAAATTTTTTCCCGGCCATGCGGAACCCAAGTTTTCCACCCTGCGGAAAAATTTTTTTTACAGTTATATTTTTTACACTAAGGGGCCGATGTCTGTATATCCCTATATAAAATTTTTTAGGAAAATCGAAGTAGGCATGATTTTCAGAAAATGACCAAAATTTTGAAATTTTGAAAATGACAGAAAAATTATTCAAAAAAATTGTATTTTTTCTTGAAAACTACACAAAAAAAAAAAAAAAATCAAAAACAAAATGTTGACAATTTTTGTAGGAGTTATGAGCAAAAAATACCAAAAAAAGGTTTGTTTTTTTTTTCAAAATTTGAACCGGTTATCATAAAAATATCAAAATTTACCAAGAGGGTTTTTTAAGGTCTACTAAAAAAAATATCAAAAAATGGTGGAAATGAAAAATTCAAATTGGTCAAACCGTTCGATTTGGCGAGGAATGCTCCATAAGCATAATTCGGCTAAGAAGGCAGTTGTCTTGGATCAAATAATTTGGACTGTCAATAAGAATGAGAGGAAAAGTTTTCAAAAAAAAAAAAAATAAGAGTTTTTATCGTCACTTTAGTATATATTTGGGTGTCTAAACAGTAAACTAACTTTTAAAAATGACTTCCTGACAAAGTTGGTAGATTTAGAAACTTTTAAAATGTAATGTTCAAACTATGTACGTATAGATATACTCGTATTTAACTAGTTAAGTTTTTTATGGTTAAGGCTCTTAAAATCAATTAAATAGCCATATTATTTATTATTTTTTAATAGATAAAAAAACTAATGACATTCTTGAAGGTAAGTGGCATTTTAAGAATTTTTTTTAAGAAATTAAAGTTACTTTCTTAACAGAAAATTTCTTTATATCGAAATAGTATCACATCTAAAATTTATCAAATATTAATTAAAAATATTACGAAATAAAAATAATTTGATTTTAATAATGGGCAGATTCAGCCAAAATAAAAAAAAATTCTTTAAATGCTTCTCGATTCTAGAGACGTTTCGAGATACTTATATGTATCATATTTAATGAGTGGAGATGAGACATTAACTAGGCTATATTAAATAGATTATTAAAATCAAATATATTCACAGCCATAAATCCTATTTATTTCAAATAAAAGTAAATTGTTTTAAAAAATAAGGACGAAATAGCCCACTGACAAAAAAGACCCCCTAAAACAAGCTATCTGATTGACTAGAGTAGACACGATCTTAATGCCATCTCTTAGCAATAAACGAACTTTTTTTTAGCTCCTAGTCAACTTTAACAAAGTAACAATACCAATTTTTGGAACGAAGTTCTTTTACGCGGCTTAAGCAGGGTGAATTGGGAGAAAATGTAAGGTAACAAAAATGCGTTCCAGCGCCCGAGCGACGTCGGAGAAAGACGAGGTTAGCCGAAGCCTTGGAGAGGCCACGCCCACTTTCTCTTTCTCTCCTATCTCTATCTCTCTACTAGAGGCGGGAAATTGCTCGCCGAAGGCGAGAAAAGGGTTTCTGGGGCCGCAGCCTTCTGGCTTGTATTATTTAAAAGAGAAAAGAATTAATTGTTTTAAAAATAAGTAATTATTTTCTTTTTACCTTCTCTTATTTATTGCTTATATGTTATTATATATAGAGAGAAAGTATTGGATTCAGGTCAAAAATTCGAGATTTTAATGGATATACAAGTTTTGAGGTCCCCTAAATCCAAAAAAGTGGTTTTCGCAACATGGTCTGCATATGTGTGGTGTGTGTATGTCTGTGAACAAAATATCTCAAGAACGAAAAGAGCTGGGAGGTTGAAATTTGAGAATTAAGTCCTGGAACGTAACAAGAAGCTTTTGAACAAAATCGGCCAAAGAGTACTAGTACTTTACTGATGTACTTTTTCGGTTTTTTTTTTTTTTGATTTTCAACAATTTTAATTAAAATTTATAAATCAATTAGTTTTTAAATTATCTTTAAAATGTCCTTACTACAAAACCTACTCAGCTATCTACCTTACCCTAATACATCTTTTTTTTAATATAACTGAAGGAAAAAAGCTACTTTTAAGACAAGAATTCCGACGGCTAAGCATTTTGTTTGCCTAAGCTCAAGGCTCCACTCTCGAGTATATCAGGCACTTGTGGTGCTGACTGTATAGTAAATACAATGGGATTTCTCTAAATTTAAGAAATGTCAATTTACCTAAACTAAATGAAATAAAATTTTTTTGTGTGAAATTATATCGTCTATAAAATTGCCTTTAAAGAAATATTTAATCATTTTAAATCTATAAAAAAAAGATTAAAGTTAAATTACACGTTTTTTAAATCATTTAGCTGTAATCTAAAAGAAATGGCGTTCGTTTCTCTTTCTCTCACTAGAATTTCTCTCTTAACCACTGGTCACTATTATTAACGTTCTAGTATTCAGAAGGAAAACGTCCATTTAATTGGTCGTCCTTCCCGCACGACTGACAATTTCAAGAAGTTTGTCTGTTAGAGAAGAATTTATTGAAGTGGCAAAAGGGAGAGAGAAAACCACAAATATTTCATCACCCTCCAAAGATAAATGTGCAAATAAATAAATGTCATATTTAGATGAAAAAGATTTTTAGGGGAAGAACAAAACAAAATATATTATTTTAAAATGTCTCGCATGTTTAAAAAATTTTAATAAAAAATTCCGTTTTTCTTTTTTTGTGATATTCAAAAATATTTGTCATAAAGTCAAAGACATTGTATTTACCCTAAAAGGTCTTAGGGTGGACCAGACCAAATCAAGGAGGTTTATTATGTTTTTTATATTATGTATATAGCTTATATTACTTTTATAAATATTAATATGTATAATTCAGAGGTGTATATAAGAGAGGGGGGAGCGAGGAGCCCCCCCTCCCAATCTATATGATATACAGTGTATACTGTATATACGGGTTAATGGCCAATCTCTATATTTTTGTTTGAGAAAGTGCGTAGTATAAATAAAAGTAATAAAAAAATGAAATATCAATATATTAAAATATAAGCAATTTTTAAATAAAACTTTAGTCTTTGAGAGGGGCTGGGCTCAAGAATGTCAGGTATTTTCAAAATATATTTGTGTATGGTTGCCATGATAACAAAATATAAATTTTACATCTTGAATTTTAATATAAGAATCAACGGAAACTAAATATATCTCGACACAAAAAAATCTGGTGTGATAAACACAGAACACAACTTTCGATTACCGAAGGTAAGAGAAAGTTGCCCGATTTTTTTGACTGTTAAAACGTGTATTTTTTTTATTGTCATCCAATTTTTGACACCAACCAATACTTTTTTAAATATAGGGCCTACTTATTAAAATATTAATGTATAGGTAAGAGAAAGTAAAAAAAGCCTTTATTTTTTTTTTATCTTTGGATGTCAAAGCCAGTAGGCCCCTAATATATTTTACATATGCAGTCAATCAATAAAATTTTAAATTTACATTTTATTTATAAATTACTTATATTCTGACACGGACATTCGGACGGATGTTTGATAATATTCAAACTTATCAAGTAATATTTAAGTATTCTATATATTAATAAGCTTACAGTATATATCTGTTCTTATACAGCCATATTTATTTGTACTTTCGAAGTTTATTTTTTTTTTTTTTATAAAATCTGGGGATTTTATATTTTATATTTAGAAAGAAATAAAAAACGCCATTTTCGAGCGAGCTACCAAAGAAGATTAAAATTGAACCCACGTTCGCCGGTGGGTGTTTTACTTAGAAAAAAAAAATGTTGAATCCTTAAAATAAATCATTTAAAATAAAAGTATCAATGACAAGATAAAATATTTAAAATGAGCATATTTTCATTTTTATATTTTTATTATGTAAGACATAAAAAAGAAAATTATTTCATGGCCACATTCAATCCTTACTTTATAATCAATTCAGAGTATTATCTCTGAATAAATTTCTTCCCACATATTATTAAATAGCCTGAGAACATAAATGAATAAAATTGATCAGGCATAGCAGTAGCTATGTAGAAATGCCTTCAATCTGGCCAACTATTCTACATATGTTGCTTCAATGTTCTATTTATGTTCGCCCTCGAATCTCTCATATTCCAAGTATTCAGGTCTTACGTTCCATGGAGGATTTTATTGACCTGTACAGTAACCTCTATTGAGAGAATGAACGCTTTATAGGTATATAAACATATATAACTCAATTTATTAATTAAAGCATTTCAAATGGAATGTTTAGTAAAATATTGATATATTAGCTCTAACAGGGTCGTAGCCAGGTTCATACACAAACACACACCCGGAAATCTCAAAAAAAATAAATAAAAATAATCAGATACAATTTTAAATACTGTTAGAAATTGAAAAAAATAATTTTTATTTTTTTTTATTTTTATTGACTATTTCAGGCCTTACTATACTATTATGTCCTGATGATGACGAAATCTAGATCGAAACGATCGAAACGATCTAGACGAAATCGCAAAAAAGACGATAATTTTATAAAAGTTACTTCAGCTGTTTTCCATCATACTTTCTGATATTAGAAGGATGAATAAAAAAGGCAAGTATGATTATTTCTTTATTGCATTCAAACCCGACGTTTCGGTCGACAATGCGGCCATCTTGATGGCTAGGGTTCAGTCAATACCTCTATTACAAGAGGTGGATTTTGTAGCTGGATAATCGTTAATAGGTAAATAAAATAATAGCAGCTAAAAACGATTATCCAGCTATAAAATCCACATCTTGAAACCCTCCATGTTCTTAGATAGACATTTTATAAAATTTACTATCTATCAGGTAAATTAATTGCATTCAGCGCCCAGTCCAAATCAATAATTTCTGATATTAATACGTGCGAGGCAGATATGGAGTGATTTATCAAATATATTCTTTAAAATTTATTCATTTGGGAGGGGGGGGGGGGATCGGTCAAAGCCTTCTGCACCAAAACAATTTTCCGATGACATTGAGCGCTAGCACAATAATAAATAATAAAAGTGCACACATGACGGGAGAATGAAAAATGCCAAATTATAGAATTGTAGCACAAATACAATAAAAGTAATGGCTACCCAAAAAATGTCCAAAATTTCACAAACAGTGCAGACAAAAATGGCTATAACTTTTGTTCTAATAAAGTTTAAACTGTGAAACAAGTAATTTTGGAAAGGCCGAGAAACAAGCTTTCAAATGGTGTACATACAACATGGCCACATTCAAACAATGTACATAAATAAGATAAGTGATCTTGACCTTTAACTTTGAATATAACATTCAGTAAAAGCAGACCCGTCATTTGGGGGGGGGGGGGGCAGGAGGGGCATCTCTCTCCCATCCTCAAGGGCTATGATATATTTTTTTTAATTTATTAAGGTTTTTTTCGGCAACGGAGGCCATTTAGACCCCGTGTCTATTTATTTCAATTAATTGGTAGGCAATCAAATTGAAATAAATTGTCGCATGAGTCGGGATGACTCTTGGTACAAGAAGGCTGATATTTCTTAAATTTTATATTAATTTAAATAAAATATTTCAAAATATATCTTTTTAATTGTAAAAAAAATAAATTAAATTAAATATCTTTTGGCCAAATTTTAGATAAGCTACCTATTTGTAAGTAAATTTTAAGAAAAAAAAGTCCCCCCCTCCCAAAAAAATGTTAAAATGACGCTACTGATTGAAAGTTGTTTTTTGTGTGCCTGTCACTCCAGATTTTGTGTGTTATATATATGCTTATTTTTCAAAAGTATGGATCATTAGAATTCAAGATGTAAAATTTATAAATATAGAAAAATATTAATATTTTGTGTTTCCTATGCAGTTCAAGAGTAAAGTGTATTTTAAACAATTTTGAGGGGAAAAAAGAGAATATAAATTTTAAAGAGCATTGATATATGAATTTTAATCAAAATCCTTATAGCGAATTTTGAAAAAATCGAAATAAAATTAAAAAGTCCATAAGTAAAGTACTAGTACTCTTTGGTCTATTTTGTTCAAATTTTAAATGAACATAATTTTTTATGAAAAATATTGAACGAAACGTTGAAATGAAAAAGTAAGCAGCCAAGTAGGAAGCATTCATTTATTGTTAAGTCAAACTCCGTTAATACAAAACGTTTCGGTTAATTTTATTGTGCCATTTTCAGTTGTATAAGAGTTTTTAAAGAATAGAGTTATCAACTGAATATGGCACAATAAAATTGGCCGAAACGTTTTGTATTAAAGGATGTTTGATTTCACAATAAAGGCTTCCTACCTGGTTTCCTATTCATTTAAACGAATGAATTCTATACAGACATTTCCTTTGAAGGTATATCCGTCTCTATTTATATGGGTCAAACTGGGAAGCAAACTATTAACCCGAAAATTATGACAAGAGTCCTTTAGAAAATAGTAACAAGACAGTGTGCGAAGATATTGTGATATAATTAAGTAAAAAATAATAATAACCATAGAGTTTATTATTCCCGTTAATCACCGAATGAAAATTGTAAAATACGACTATTTTAATTATTTAATTTATTATTCATTATAGAGTACTAATTATAAGCTACTAATGAATACCAAAGAGCAAAATAACTAATTCATTAATTGTTCACAAATTACCTTGAATATAGAGATATAGCATAAAAGGCTATATATTCCAAGCAAATGGTTTTAATAATAGAGTAGAATAAGTAGGCAAGATATAAACACTCGGAGCAAAGTCAAGCTTAATTACCCCTTGTGTAATTAAAATCTTTTCTACTAAATTTCAATCTAATTAATCAATTTGAGATTCCTCCTTTTTTTTTTTGCTTTTAAAAAATCAAATTAGATATTAGGAAATTTAATAGTCGCAAGTTAAACGAAAAAATCTGGTGTGACTGATCGCACAGCACACAACTTTCTCTTACCTTTGTTAAAGGAAAGTTTTTGCTTTACTGTGCTTTTCACATCAGATTTTTTTGAAATGACATGTGTTTAGTTTCTGCCGATATATAATAATTAAAATTCAAGATGTAAAATTTAAGGACCCCAATAAATACGTATATATTAATAAATTATGAGTATCGTTTAAGTCTTAAATGGCCTAAGTTGCCGAAAAGACTGTGTGTATGTGTGTGTGAATGTGAGAGTGAGTGGGAAAAAAAGTGTGTTTTCAAAAAAAAAAAAAAAAAAAAAAAAAAAATGTAAAATTTATAAACTTGAGAAAATATTTATATTTTATTACCATGGCAACAATTTCGCCTATATTTACTATGAAGAACAAGAGTAAAATTTTCTTCAAATAATTTTGAGAGCGAAATGAGAATATAGATTTCCAAGAGCATCTAAAAATTAATTGATATTTGAATTTTAGTTAAAATCGTTGAAGCGAATTTTGAGAAAATTGAAAAAAACTGAAAAAGTACATCAGTAAAGTACTAGTACTCTTTGGGCGATTTGTTTAAAAGATTATTTTCACGCTCCAGGGGGATGTCTTAACATAAATATAAAATTTCAGCCTCATAGTTCAATTTCTTCATGCTGAAAATTGAACAGACAGACAGATCTTGTGGCGAAAACTATTAATTCAGGGGACTTCAAAACGTGTATAACCATCAAAATCTCGACATCGAATTTTTGACATGAATCCAATACTTTCTCACTCTATGTATTAACATATATAGAGGTAAGAGAAAGCAAAAAATCAATTAATGTTTGAAAATTTGAAAAGATTTTGTACTATTTCAAAGCTGATTAGATGGATGTATTCACTTCCACAATAATCAAAAATTATATTTTCCTTATCCCCCGGAGGACAAGATGTTGACAAATGTCTATATTGATAATCTAAAAGTCGAGGGGAGTGGGTTTGATGAATTTATTAAAATCATTTTGGATACAAATAATATACCTATCGATATATCGTTAATTAATTTAATATCCTTTAAAGTCTACGTGGCCTAAGAGGGCGAAAAAAAACCCTTTTCCCCTTCTATGATTTTGAAAATTAAAGGAATTAATGTATTTTGAATCCAGGGGAAATACAATACGAATTGGAAACCAATTAAAATCAATAAACAAACAATTGTAAACATTAGAATTCAATTAAATTTTTTTTAATTAATGCTATTCAGCGAGATCAAACAGTTAAAAATAAATAATACGAAAATATCGTATAATTGATTAAATGCACTATACCTTGACACTTAACTATGCTATAATCACATTAAAATTTGGAGAGAATACTAATTTATAATCAATATCTTCCTATAACCACAGAAGAAATAGACCTTATAAATTATAACTTCTAATATAGACGAACAAATTAATAGTTCGGGACCTAAATTGTTAAATAATTTTTTTGGGGTTTTTATTAGCCTAAAACAAGCGCCCGGAAAGCCGATTTTTCGCCTATTTTTTTTTTCTCTGCATACCAAAAAAAAAAAAAAAAACTTATAGGCCTATTTTTGTTTTCATTGGATTATATATAATTTTTTTTGTCAATTGTGCAAGTAACATTAAATATAAATTTTTTTAGGACATATTTCATAAAAAATACTATTAATTAAAGCATTTGAAACAATATTCCGTGCCTAACTCAATTTTGAATTTTTTTGGTCTTTGACACACCATTGCATAACAGGGTCCATATATAAACTGTCTGTGTGTGAATGTCTGGCTGTCTGTGAACAAAATATCTCAAGAACGAAAAGAGCTAAGAGGTTGAAATTTCATATTTAAGTTAGGCACCCCCCTTAGAAATAACACGAAGCTTTTAAACAAAATCGGCCAAAGGGTACTATTACTTTACTGATACACTTTTTCAGTTTTTTTTTTTTTTTTTTTTCTCTCAAAATTCGCTCAACGATTTTTATTAAAATTCAAAAATCAATTCTTTTTTAGATGCTTTTAAAATGCATATTCTAATTTTGTCATTGAAATCATCTGAAGACCACTTTACTCTTGTACTTCAAAGAAAATATAGGAGAAATAGTTGCCATGATAACAAAATATATTTTTCTCCCGTTTATAAATTTCAATATATCGGCGTAAACTAAATATATGTCGACACAAAAAATCTGGTGTGATAAGCACAAAACACAACTTTCTCTTACCTTCGGTAATCGAAAGTTGTGTGTTGTGCGACCAGTCACACCAGATTTTTTAAAAAGGATTCCACCAATTAAAAACATACAATAGTTATATAAGCTTTGGAAGTTTTCTAATTAAAAATTTAAATGCAATCTACTTATCAAACCACATAAGGGGTGTCTATAAAGTAGTCTGATTTAAAAAATTGAAACAGCCAAGCGCGCTTTCTTTCTGTTCTTTTCAAGAAAGGTTTCAATTAAACAAGACTATTATCACCACCGCCAGAATGAAGAAAAAGAAGAGAGTGAAAATAGCCGGAGATCAAGTGAATATGACCATCAGGAGCAAGAAAACGGTATGGGTATCCTTTTGATCTCGGAGCTTTGTGAACAGAAAAGTATCCCAACTCTTTCTGGGAGTAAGTGTGTTGGGAGGGGTGTAAAAAAAGGGGTATCACCCCATCTGACAAACGAAATGCGCTTCAATCTTCTTCCTCCATCCATACTCTGACAACGATGCAGCAAAAACTTCTTTTCATGTATTCTTCTTCCTCGTGGAGTCACATAATCTTTCATCGCTTATTCATCTTTATTCTTTTGATCTTAGAAGGCCTTTTATCCCGAGGCTTTCTCTTTCTCTCGCTCTCTCACTCTTTCTTCTTTAAACAGTTCAATAGGATAATTATATATCGACCTTATATTTGAATATTCTAATTTTATTAAGCTAACTAACTATTCTTTTGTAAAGAGTTTGTTTTATTTATTTAAAAACCAAGGTGCTGAATAGGATTTTTATGTGGATGGTCTTTGAAAAGCAAATAAAGACAAAAAAAAAATTTTCAATAAAAAAAAGACAGTTTCAATCAAAAATTTACTTTATACTAATGAATGGGAAGAGGCAATGGCTAAGCTGAGGATTACGGAGTCCGAAGTCTCAACACGGCTCGGGTTCGAATCCAGCTTGACGCAAATAATTCAAACATCCTGTCGAAGTCTCCTCTTAGGGTAGGAAAGGGGGATAGCCACACCGTGGTATCACAAAGGGCCTAATTGGCCTAAATGTGTTCCCTCTCTAGGAACGGCCACTTCAACCTAACCTAACCTATACTAATGAAATTTTAGGTTATTAAAATTCATCAACATGTGGTGTATGAAGTAATTCTTCACCTTAGGCGGAGGGGATTTTTTTGGACAAATAATAAATTGTTATTATTTCTAGAGTACTAACTGCAAAGCCCGCCTTCCGCGAACAAGTTTCTTCTTCCATTTTGAATATTTCAAGTTGGAATGCAAGTGTTGAAATGTTAAGGAAGAATCTCGAGAACAATTAGGGTAGTGGGGACAGGAAAAGAGTCTATTTATGACTGCCCAAAGGGTATGCCTAGAGCTGGTCATGCCAAAAACAAAAGTTTAGATTTTTGTTTAGTTATAGAAGAAATTTGATTAGGCCTATAAATAATTCTCAAAAACAATTAAGATTCAAAATTACTAAGTTACTCGCCGTTTCAAATACTATATCTGTACTTAATTTTAAAAAGATTCTTTGAAAACTGTGGATTTCTATAGAGCAGTGGTTCCCAACCTGGGGGCGATCGCCCCCAACGGGGCGATTTGGGTTTTCAGGGGGGCGATAAATAAGCGGGGGGGCGATGAGTATTCAAAGGGAGAAAAATTATTAGTTTACTAAAATTAAAAAAAATAAAAATCAAAGAGAAAAATCTTCTATTTACAGGATGGTCAGGATAGAAGAGGACAAAATATTATCATAAAAATAAAATAGTCTGAAGATAATTCCAATCTAGAATTGAAACGTCACTTTTAGCTCAAATCTTAAATTTCAAAAAAAATCATTTTCTTGAATTTTTTTTCCTCAGGGGGCTGGGGCCCTTTAAGCTCAAATCAAGTTTGATCTTTTTCACGACTCAGGATAGCTAAAAACGCAGATTTCAGTGGCTAATTTTCAAAAATTTTCCATACCCCCAGATTCCCCCAGAAATCCTCTGTCCAGATCTGGCCTCGATAAATTAAAACTTTGTAACTCTTTGTTTAGGAAATTTTGAAAAAATTTTATATAACTTTATTTAAATAAATATTGTAAGCTATGTATAACTATTTCAAAAGTTGTGTCAAAAACTGTGTAAAAAAGTGTTGACATGAAGGCCACAATAGCCTTTTACATAGGCCTACTAAAAAAAAACTTTTTTTTTTTTTTTGGGGGGGGGGGGGGCGTATTACTAAGTAGCCCCGGGGCCTGTCAAGTCTGTCTGCGGCCCTGTATATAGGCCTACGGTAATAAAATTGTTTAAAATAATAAAACTGCTTTATTATTTACACTTTACTTTAAATTAAAATTAGGCATACAATGAAAATGTAAAGGCGGGCGATAGGTGTTAGTCAAACTCCAGAAAGGGGCGATGGGTCAAAAAAGGTTGGGAACCACCATGATACAAAAAAACAAGGTATGTCCACTTCGGAGCGAAAACTCGTCCTACTCTGCGCATGACGTCACCTGGCGGGCAGATAAGTAAGTTTGCTATGCGGAGTAGAGGGTAAATCACAGTTTTGTTTGCTTATATTAACAGATTTTATGAAAATAAAAACAAAACACATATGATCACTTTTAAATATGTTTATTTTATTAAAAGTGAATTTTATTTTGTAAAAAATAAGTGAGTACAAGCTATTATTTTATAACTATGATAGTCTAAAAATAAATGAACCCAAAAATATTCATAGTATAGGTATCCTTTAATGTATATATGTGATATTTAATGTTAAATATAAAATTAAAATTACTTAATATTAAAAATGTATTATAGAAATTTTTTTATTTTCTTTGTACTTGATTTATGACAAAGATTTTTTGCAAAAGTTCCCGATTAATTTTTCGTATTCTAATATACCTCCGTACTTTTATATATTTTAAAATTTCTGTAGAGATATATATCTTCATTATGCTTAGTTTTGCTATGAATTTAATTAGCTAAATCCGTTATTATATCAATATATTATTGTTTTTATTGAAATTATCTCCATGAAACTTTAGAAACAAATCATCTGCAACTGTAATAATTGAATATAAATTTTCAATTGGATAACTTAAATGTCCTTTATAGGAACCGGCCGAAATTCGGTTTCGGCCAAAAATTAGCCGAAACTTTCGGCCGGCCGAAACCTGAGTCTGAAAAGATGGGATGAGAATCGCACGCAAAAAAAAATATATATAATAAATAAATAAATAAAAAAGGACAAATGATTTGCACTTGAGGAAAAAATTTTCCCGCAAGGCGGAAAACTTAAGAGTCCGCAAAAAGGGAAAAGGTTCCGCGGGCCCCCCCTCAGAAAAAAATTTCTATATACGCCCCTGATAGTAAATACAAGTTTCGGTTTCGGTTACGGTTTCGGCCGAAACTAAGATTGAGGTAGAAATTCGGTTTCGGTTTCGGCTGAAAATCTTGTTTCGGTCGGTCCCTAGTCCTTTAGATATAAATAATATCCAGTTTAAAGTTTCATTTATTTTATCAAATTTCTTTAAATTATTGCCAAGAAATGAATATTTTTATCTAAATCGATATACTATATGGACCCTGTTATGCAATGGTGTGTCAAAGACCAAAAAATTCAAAATTGAGTTAAGCACGGAATATTGTTTCAAATGCTTTAATTAATAGTATTTTTTATGAAATATGTTCTAAAAAAATTTATATTTAATGTTACTTGCACAATTGACATGAAAAATTACATGTAATCCAATGTAAACAAAAAACTTTATTGTTGATTTTCTCAAAACTCGATATTTGGTCTTTGACACACCATTGCATAACAGGGTTCATATATCCAGCTAAATTCTCACTGTATTTAAATATGGTATTAAAATTATTGTTAAAAATAATAATTTTTGATTATTTTTTGGAAAGAAAAACACTTACTATTTTTAACATTAATCTTATCATCCCTGCCGCAGGGATTTGTCCATAATTTACATAAAGTTTCATCCTTTGGAAATCTATGATATTCCCGATGTTTTTTACTAAAATTACTACACCCATAAACTGCAGAGTACGGCATTTTGACTTCACAGTTCAACAATGCATTTAGTAGTATGTAAATATCTGTGGTAGAATCTGTATGCCACGTGCCACGTTTCACAGTGAGCTAGAGTTAGGGAGAAGTGTATTTGTATCATAGTCTGCCTGCCATATCTGCCTGCCACGTGACGTCACAGTGAGCTAGAGTGAGAGGGAAGATGTGCGCGTGGCTATACCTTGTTTTCTTGTATCATGGGGAACCACTGCTATAGAGCATATACATACATACATTTTACTTTCTCTTACCTATGTATATATGTAATATATATATAGAGAGAAAGTATTGGATTCATGTCAAAAATTCGATGTCGAGATTTTGATGGATCTTCACGTTTTGAGGTCCACTGAATCCAAAAAGTGGTTTTCGCGACATGGTCTGTCTGTGTGTGGGTGTGTGGGTGTGTGGGTGTGTGGGTGGGTGGGTGGGTGTGTGTTCAATTTTAAGAATGAAGGAATTGAGCTACGAGGTTGAAATTTTATATTTAAGTTAAACACCACCCGGGACCGGAAAAATAAGCTTTTAATCAAAATCGGCCAAAGATTACTAGTACTTTACTGATGTACTTTTTCAGTTTTTTTCGATTTTCTCAAAATTTGCTCCAACGATTTTTTTTAAAATTCAAAAATCAATTATTTTTTAGATTCTCTATAAAATGTATATTCTCATTTTGTGATTGAAATCTTCTGAAGACCACTTTACTCCTGTATTTCATAGGGAAGATAGGATAAATGGTTGCCATAGTAACAAAATATAAATATTTTCCCATACTTATAAATTTTACATCTGAATTCAAATGTTCCGTACTGTCGGGAACTAAATATATGTCGACACAAAAAATCTGGTGTGACAAGCACAGTACACAACTTTCGATTACCGAAGGTAAGAGAAAGTTGTGTGCTGTGCGCCAGTCACACCAGATTTTCCATTTCATTTATATACCTATAGGCCTTATTATGATAATTTGTTTTCTGTGAATAAAACAATTTAAATTATATTTCTCTTTTTTTCTTCTATTTCATCTGTTGTATATTTTCGAATCATAATACTGTATTATTGATACAAGATAGCCAATAGCTGAAATTTTGACGATATAGGAGAAATTTATTTTTTCATTTGTTCCCTTTCTACCTCAATTGATAGAAGAATAATATTTACAGAGTAAGTGATAAATTGAGAGTTGGGTGCCCTTTAGCGATCTCAAGTTAGTAGCAGTCACCCGGAACGGATCGCTTGAAGCTCTGACCCATGGCAAAGTTCCGTTCACTCTGCAAATAGATCTGACCCGACACTTGAATTACAAAGCGATTTAGTTTAAGAGAAGGGGAATATTTGCTTTCATTTCATTATTTATTTCTTCCTATAATAAAAATATTCAATTTTTTTTTTAATATCAACAAAATTAATAAGAATGTTGAATGTTTTTTTTTTTTTTCAAGTATTTATAATAGAGATATGCCAACCATCTATACTTCATGAGATTTAAATCGGATTTTTCCTAATAAGCAAGAGAAAGAAAGATCTCTTTTGCCAAAGAATAGATTGATAAAATTTTTCATTTCATTAAGAGTAAAAAAAAAAAAAAAAATTAAAAGTATAAAAAAGATTTAGATCGTTTCTTTGATTTCATGAAATCCGATAACAATTAATTTTTTTTACACTTTCGCTCTAACCTTGTATTAAATTTCTGAAGAAATCTATGTCAAGCATCTAAGATCAAACACAAAATTAAAGGGGAATTATCTCAAGAAGGCATCGGTTGGCATTCTATCTTTACCCGTAAGGGCTTATCGGATTCCAATCTGCTACTTGGGAGACACGCAGGAGTCAAAATACTTGCACAACACAGAGGAACTTCTGTATTGGTAATTATACTTGAAAGGGAATAAATAAACATGCAAAAGGGGAAGGGGGATCGAAGAACGGAGGTCTTAACGAGGCTATTTATTTTCAAGACAAAGTTAAAAATCTGGTGTAAACATGCACAACACACAACATGATCTCAATTCAAATCATTCTACTTTTCTGCAATAATATATTTATATATAAAAAAATCTGGTGTGACTGTCGCACAGCACACAACTTTCTTTTACCCTCTCGGTAATCGAAAGTTGTGTTCTGTGCTTGACACGCCAGATTTTTCGTGTCGACATATATTTAGTTTCCGCCGATATATTAGAATTCAAGATGTAAAATTTATTAGTATGGGAAAATATTTATATTTTGGCTAAATATTTTTCGAGATCTATTATTTGAATAAGATAATAGTATTCAAAATACCTCGATTCGGACTTTAACTGAGTCATAGATATATTTAACAAGACATGTGAGTGTTTTTTTTTTATTGATGAGGCCAAACATCCCATGGCCCCCGGGAATCGAACCCAGGATCTCCGCCTTTCCGGGGCTTAGGCGTGCTATCCATTGCACCAGGCCACCGGACCCTCGACCTCCCGGGGGCCATGGGATGTTTGGCCTCATCAATAAAAAACACTCACATGTCTTGTTAAATTTATATTTTGTTACCATGACAACCATTTCTCCTATCTTTTCTATGGAGTACAAGAGTAAAGTGGTCTTCAGAATATTTCAATGGCAAAATGAGAATATACATTTAAAAATCATATAAGAAATAATTGATTTTTGAATTTTAATTAAAATCAGTGGAGAGAATTTTGAGAAAATCGAAAAAAAAAAAACTGACAAAGTACATCAGTAAAGTACTAGTAGTATTTGACCGATTTTGCTAAAAAGCTTATTTTCACGCCTCAGGTGGGTGCTTAACTTAAATATAAAATTTCAATCTCCTAGCTCAATTTGGGTGGGCAGGCACCAATCGTTTATTAAACAGTTCTCACGTTCGTCCCGACTAATTAACTTTATACCTTATTTAAATTAATAGTTTTTATTTATTTAGTGATTTATGTTGTGATGATATGTGATCCTCAAGCAATTAGATAATCTGATTGAAATTGTATTTATATTATAAATATAATGAAATGTTATTTATATTATCTTCTTATTATAAATATAATATGAATACCATTTTAAAGAGATTATCTAATTGATTGAGAATCGCATATCATCAGAACATAAATCACTAAATAAATAAAAACTGTTAATTTAAATAAGATATAAAGTTAATTAGGCGGGACGAACGTGAGAACTGTTTAAGAAACGATTGGCGTCTGCCCACCTTCCCTTCCCTCTGCCCGCCCATTCATTCTGATTGTCGACGACTAAAAAGTGAGAACTGTTTAAGAAACTATTGGCGCTTGCTCACCTTCCCCCCCTCCACCCACCCTTTCAGTCTGATTGTCGACGAGTAAAAATAGAAACGACAATTAAAACAATTTCCATTCTTTTTTTTTTTTAAGTTTTTTTTTATTAGGCTATTAAATAATTGAATTAAATAAAATGAAAAATATTATAGTTATATAAAAACGATGAATCAAAATAAATTTGTTCCGATATTTGTGGGTTTAATCAAAACACTCATTAGTGTGTTAATTTATATAAAAATTTTGTTGACGAATGTAATAACAACATTGGAAAATTATAACTCTGAAAAAAATGAAATTAATATATATGTATTTAAGTAAGCAGATCGCCTGCCGGAAGAATTTAATAAAAAATCTTTTTATAAAGTCTTCCATTATCTATAAACATTTCCTTTAAAAAAAAAAAATAAATAATAAAAGAAAATAAAAAAATTCCCAGTAAAGACACTCACACATGGATCAAATTTCTTTCTTAATAAACGCCCATAAAATAATTTCTAATAGAACACATGATTAAATTATGTTATAATTTTCTAATCAATTTTTTTTTAATAATAATTATCATCGGCCATGTTCCCGTTAGGCTTGACTTGAAGGGAGTTGAATAATTAATTAAATAAATTTCAATATACCTGATTCAAAGGTGATGGCAGGTGCTTCACGATATAAAATTTAATAGTTGAAGACACATCACAATAAAAATTAAACTCACTGAACACATTTTATTTTTTAAAGCCACGAAATAAAATCACTTAGAGAAAACGAACCGAACGATTGGAGTGGTGGATGCCTGACTGAGTGTTTGGACTTATTCACCGCTAGAGTGCTCTGCGTCTCTTTGTTTTTACTCTTTGAAGCAAAATTAAATTGGAAAAATCTGGTGTGACTTTCTCTTACCTTCGGTAATCGAAAGTTGTGTTCTGTGCTTGTCACACCAGATTTTTCGTGTCGACATATATTTAGCTTCTGCCGATATATTAGAATTGAAGATGTAAAATTTATAAGTATGAATATACATATTTATATTTTGTTACCATGGCAACCATTTCTCGTATCCTTTCTATCAAGTACAAGAGTAAAATTGTCCTCAGAATATGTCAATGGCAAAATGAGAATATATATTTTAAAGAGCATCTAAAAAATAATTGATTTTTGAATTTTAAACAAAGCAAATTTTGAGTAAATTGAAAAAACTGAAATAGTACATCAGTAAACTACTAGTACTTTTTGGCCGAATTGTTTAAAAGCTTATTTTCACGAGATCAGGGGGTGCCTAACTTAAATATAAAATTTCAACGTCGTATCTCATTTCCTTCATGGTTAAAAATGTCCACACACACACAAACAAAGAGAGAGAGAGAGAACCAATTTGCGGGACCCACTTTTTCGGACTCAGGGGACCTCAAAATATGTAGGCCTATTCCATCAAAATCTCGACATCGCATTTTTGACATGAATCCAATACTTTCTCTCTATATATTTCATATATAGGGTAAGAGAAAGTAAAAAGTAAAAAATAGAATATAGACTTTATTTTAAATCACCTTACCCCTCCCTCCCCCAAGCAAAATTTCTAGATACACCACTTGACAAAAATGCTAAATTAGCTATTATTAGGGAAAATAAGATCGAATCTCTAAACTGTTTATTTATTCGAGATGTTTCACGACCAAATTTAATATTACATCATTAAAATTTGTTATCCAAATTAGCCAATTTGTAATAATGCATACACTTTAATGTGTAGACATTATAATTTTAATGACAATCAATGACATCAAAATTATAATAGCGATGTTTGCAAGCGTCTAAGTGAGAATTATTTATGTCCTTATTTCCTGATAATAAAACAACACACAAACATAGAGAGCCTATGACAATATCACAACAGACACTTGATGTGATTTAATGATAAATAAGGTTAAAATATACATTATACATTGTGTTTATAAACAGGATATTACAAAGAATTCATATTTTGAAAAGTATTTTTAATATAGGCTTATGATAATAAATTTACTTTTATTAATGATGTTAAATGTCAAAAAATATTTTGACAACCGTATAATAATTTTCAAAAGCTAATTGGAACATTGCACTCAGATCGGTAGAGCTATATATTATATTAATATTTTTATATTATATGATGATATTAAACAAATTTGTGACCATGTTTATTTGTTGGTGATACCAAACGCCCCATGGCTTTCGGAAAATCGACCCCGGGATCTCCAGTCTTTCCAGGCATCGGTATGCTACCCTTTAAACCAGCCCACCGGACCCTCGACCATCACCAACAAATACTCGCATGACAAGTGATAAATTTCTCTTTAAAGATTTCTTTCAATTGGAGAAATGCACAGTCAACTTGCATATATAGGGAATATGAATATTTGTTGGTGCTGGTCAAGGGTCAGGAGGCTTGGTGTAAAGGGTAGCGGACCGGTGCCTCGGAAAGGCTGGAGATCCTGGGATCGATTCCGGTTCCGCCCACCAACAAATAAAATATACTCTCAAATTTGTTAAATATAGACTATCTGACTTGTCAAAGTCCAAATCGAGGTATTCTTTGAATATGTGGATCTCGAAAATTATTTAATGATAGTAAAGTTGCAATTTCTAATATTTAAAACTGTAGTTTGTTTAAAGCAAGATATAGTCAGAAACTTAATAATATAAAATAATAAAAACATTTATAGAATATATAATTAAAAAATATGACGTAGTTATCAGTGGCGTAGCGAGGGGGGGGCAAGGGGGGGGGGCATCATGCCCCGGGCGCTATCACAAAGGGGCGCCAAATGGTCCGCAAAACAACAATTGTTGGATAATTTTTATTAAATATATTTTAAATTTAGTGCCAGTGTAATATAATAATTTTGTATATTTTACATATAATATTATATTGTTTTCGAAAGGGGGGGGGGGCGGTAAAAAGATATTGTGCCCGGGGCGCGAGTTAAGCTCGCTACACCACTGTAGGTTATGTATATTTATATAGACTCTACTCTCACCGACTAGAATTAATGACTGATGAGTGGATAAATTTTACCCAAAACGTTTTAACTTAAGCGAAATTTCGCAGGAAATTGGGAGAGTTTTTTTTTTTTATTTAACTGTCTGCACCTTCAATTCCTAATTTATAATAGAAGAGGGCCGGGGCCAATACTGAGAATCTGTATTTATTTGTAAAATCCTTTTTCCTTCTTTTCAACTTTACTTTTTTCCTTTTCTTCCTTTACTTTTTATTTTGAATTCCAAAATAGTTCTAATTATAGAGGCTCTCATTATTGACACCAACGGGCTTCTAATTTTATTTAATCACATGAAACGTCACAAATTGCTCTGTAAGACTCTCCTATTTACAGAGAATTTAATTTTGGCATTTCGAACCTGAGGCCCTAGTTTGACATGCTTGTTAAATATAACCTTACACATAATAATTAATTAAATTACCTTAGAAATTAATAAATACAAAAAGAATTTTAATTGAAATATTGAATTTAGTTGCGTGCGCGAAATCAGTTCTCCATTAGCAGTACCTTGAAATATATCTACCCTTGGCCTGAATAACACTTTTTTTTTATAACTAAATAACATTTGAATTCTTGAGGGTTCGAAATGAGCCCTTTAATCCAATTTAAGTGTGTTTTTGTGTGGGGGATTTTGCAAAGACAATACACAACGCGATATCGATTATCGTTGTTTCTCCTCACCCTAAAAAAGCAGTGAGACAAACAATGAGACATCTTTTGGCTCATATCGTGATTAGAGGTCATCAAATGTTACAATCTATAATATCGACCTTTTCGATGTGAACATCATATACTGTATATAATAGTGATAATAATTTTACCAAGATGTTTGTGTCTAGAACAAGAAAAAAATAATTTATATAATTAATCACAAAAAAGAGAGATTATTTTTTAATTTGTTGAAGGTATTTTTCGGCATCTGAGGTCATTTATAGCCCGCTTGTATTTATTTAGGATGATATTAGATGAAAAGAAAAAATGTAAATGAGGATTATATTATTTTGATAATGGATTTATAATTATTATTTATTTTTATATCTGATTGATAAAAGTCATTTTT
>JAKCPI010029799.1:0-40855 GCA_023213315.1 Euborellia annulipes | reverse complement strand
GCTAAACCACTTTAATTTCTACTTTTACAATAATTACAAAATTGTAAAAAATGAGAGGAGCTTAAATGTGTTAGATTACAAATGGAACTAAATAGGCCTACATTAAAAATCTGGTGTGACTGGCGCACAGCACACAACTTTCTCTTATCACTTTTTTTGGATTCAGGGGACCTCAAAACGTGTATATCCATCAAAATCTCGACATGAATCCAATACTTTTCTCTCTCTATATATTAACATATATATAGAGGTAAGAGAAAGTAAAAATGAGAGCACTAACTAAAATTAGTTTAATCTAATTGACATCGCATTTGAAAAACCAAATAGCTCTAGAAGATGGACACAAAAATTAAATTATCAGGAAGGATCCGATCTTTCAGCTAGGAAGATTTATTGTAAATATTTTTATCGTCGAGATGACGTCATCCTAAGTGTATCAAATCGTTCTTCGAGGAGTTGCTCCTTCTCATTCGCCTGGCTCAAGCTAAAGAGGTTGGAGGGGTCCACTTAGACCTTCAAATTATGCCCTTCCTGCTGTTTCTGGGGGATGCGATCACCTCCCACTTCCTCCCCCAGAAGAAGACTTCCAAATCAACGAGGATGATATCATTCTGGCATCCAAAGGGTGTAATATGCAAAATTTTCTCTGAAATGCCTGTCATATATACCCTTTCTTTAAAAATTTTATTAATTCACTAAGGCGGTTATGTGATGTTCACATCTGTTCTTTTTTTTTCATAAAAGTAAAAAACAAATTACTTTTTATTTCCGGGAAATTTTTTTTTTAATTCCATTTTCCTTTAGATGATTGAAACGTGAAAGAAAGAATCGTGAAACATGAATAAATATATAATCATCAACAGAGAGAGAATTTAATATAAAAAAATGATGGCGGCGTAGGAAGGATTCTTTTCAGAAGGTACAACAGCAGCAGCACAGCGTATTATTATAATTATAATACGAACGAACGTCCATTTGCATTCAAGGTTCCTTTTCGTTATCTCTCTCTCCTACTTCTCTGGCCTGGTCTCAATGACTTTGAAATTCTAATGAAAAAAAAAGTTGGCGTTAAACGTATTTTAATTACCAAACCGATTATGTTTTTTTTTCTTCTTTTCTATTCATTCAAATATCTATTTTAATTAATTTTATTTTCCTCTACTATTTATATAATAAATAGTAAGGGTATTGTTTTTTAATTTTATCTTCTCGCCTGCTAAGACTACGTATTTAGAGGTTTAGGGCTATGGTAATCGGGGTGTGTTTCACAAGCTAGTTCTTCAGGACCACCTACCCGAGGTTGCGTTGTACTTGACATTGTTTTACTTCAAATTTTTTTCAAAAATCTTTGGTTCACTAGAGTTATGAAATTATATATTTTTAATTAAATGATCTATACCGATGGCTATCGAGGGACGTTCCACACGTTGATTCCTTGGTTGGTCACCCACCCGAATTTTCGCCGTGCTTGGATGGCATTATTATTTTTTTTAAACACTCACACTTTTTTCTCATTCATACTCACATTCACACAGTCTTTTCGGCAACTCAGGCCATATAGACTTTGACGATAACCGTTATTGATTAATATACATATTGGGGGTCCAGACACTTATTTGGTATCCAAATGGCTTAAATAAAATCCTCGGACTGCCTGGGGTACGAACCCGCGACTTTTGGTGTACGAGGTTAGCACGCTAACCCATACACCAAGCCCGTGGGCATATAGACTTTAAACTTTTACTAATATTTTTATAATACATTTTTATTATGATACATATGATCTTGGTACATTTATTTAATTCAACTGGTATCCAATTAATTTACCATATAGAGGTAATTAAATTTTGATAGAAAATGTGCTCTAAATCAGCTCTTATTTTGAATTTTCCAGATATTTTTATGGCACTAGCTCTTGAAAATATACAGATAGTTGAAATACATAGGCTAGAAATATAAAATTGAAGCCAAATCAAAAGAGATTTAGTGGGGCAAAACGGCTGAAAGTTTAGAAAAATCAAATTTTTGTCAGTTTTTCTGGACACCAGATGAAATTTTTTTTTTGTTCCTGTATGGGATAAAATTTATTTTTAAGATTGAATTCTATAGTACTTTAGATTTTAAGAAATGATTCCTTAATCAGTCACTTTCATTTAAATATAACTCAAATATGAAAATACTTTAGTTGTAAATCTCTTTTATGCCAAAACTGTTGCAATTCAGGAGCGGAAAATAAAAAATAAAATTCTTTATTTTTTTATTTTTTTTTTTTATTAAAAAAAAACATTCACACTTTTTTCTTATTCACACTCATGATTTACACTCACATTCACACAGTCTTTTCGGCAACTCAGGCCATTTAAGACTTTAGACGATAACCGTTGCAATTAATATATATATTGTGGGTTCAGGCATTTCTATTTAAGCCATCTGGTATCCAAATGGCTTAAATAAAATCATCGGACTGCCTGGGTCCGAACCCGCGACGTTTGGTATTGGAGGTAGGCACGCTACCTACTACGCCAAACTCGGGGGCTATTTTTTTATTATAAAAAATATTAAATTTCTTCAAAATCCTAGTAATTTTATATTCCTTTCTTAAGTAAAATAATTGTCACTACATTTATTACACCCTGTAAAGTATTGTATCAATACTATGACGATAATAATCTTAATTTTATAAAGGAATTCACCATTGCTTTATTTTAGCCCCATCGAAATTATTTTCCAAAAAAGATAAAATGTTTATTCAAATGATTTTTCATCTTAATCATTAGCATTATGAAGAATGAATGATGATGATGAATCATTTTTATTATAATGATTCATAATAAAAAAAGAATCTCTCTCCTCTCTCAACACAATTTCAACCTTTTGATACAACACAATAAACAAAGGAAAGCATTTGTTAAAAATTAATTACACTCTCTTTACATTTATAAAGGAGAATATGGTAATCAATGGACTTGAAGTAACGAGTAGTTAGAGATTTGTAGAAAGAGAGCCTGAGGAGAAAATTTATGTTCTTGGTCGCGGTCTTTTTCGAGACCTGAGGGTTTGCTGAACTCACTTTTTTGAACTCAAAACGTGTATTTCCATCAAAATCTCGACATTGAATTTTTGACGTGAATCCAATACTTTCTTTCTAAATATTGTATTAACATATAGAGGTAAGAGAAAGTAAAAATCCACATTGCTAGGGTGGACATTTCAAGCTGTAGAATGGAAAATGTTCAGAGAATATTTTTGTTTTTTGAAACTTTAGGGACAAAATCAAATTTGTTATGCAATCGTGCTGAAATTTTTGTACAGTCCAATTTTCATTGCTTGAAGTTGTGGCTGTGATATGATTTAAATGGAAGGATTGAGATATCAGACAAATTGGAATGCTCGAAGTTCAATACAACTCCCAGAGTTCGGCCATCTTCACTTATTGGAAATTATACACATATTGCAAAACACGCATGAGATTGAACCAGGATGTTATTGAACAAGGATGTGGGCTTCGCATTATGTGTTTAATTTCCAATAACTGAATATGACCAAATAAATTCAGGCCGAAACGTCATTTTCTGGGAGTTTTGTTGAACATCAATTTGCCTGATATCTCCATCCCTCCATTATAATCTAATTTACATCACAATTGAGAACTTTTTATAGGATATCCTCAATGGGAACAATAAAAAATCTGGTGTGACTGTCGCACAGCACCCAACTTTCTCTTACCTTCGGTAATCGAAAGTTGTGTTCTGTGCTGATCTAGCTGCTTTGGTTTTTAAGCAACACCAGATTTTTCGTGTCACTTAGTTTCCGCCGATATATTAGAATTCAAGTTGTAAAATTCATAAGTATGGAAAAATATTTATATTTTGTTACCATGGCAACCATTTCTCTTATCTTTCCTATGAAAGACAAGAGTAAAGTGGTCTTCAGAAGATTTCAATGGCAAAATGAGAATATACATTTTAAAGAGCATCTAAAAATAATTGATTTTTGAATTTTAATCAAAATCGTTGGAGCGAATTTTGAGAAAATCGAAATAAAATCTGAAAAGGTGCATCAGTAAAGTAATAGTACTCTTTGATCGATTTTGTTTAAAAGCTTCGTGTCCCGTCCCATGGGGGTGCCTAACTAAAATATAAAATTTCTACTTCCTAGCTCTTTTCGTTCTTGAGATATTTTGTTCACAGACACACAGATACACACACAAGAAAATCAGATGTTGGGTCACTAACATCAGATTTTTTTTTAAATTTACTCACAGGAATACCAAATTAATTTAAAAATAAAATCCTAACGAATGATACTCTATCGAAATTCGTCGGCACTATTTAGCGTAAATCAACCGTCATTTGCATGGAGGCATAATTACAGGAAATGCAAATGAATCCATTTTGTATAATCTTTTTGTTATTTCTAACAAATTACTCTGGAATTTAAATAAATCCCTTCATCTTTTGATACACATCAGTACGTATGTATGTGTAGGCTTACAGTAAATATGCACGAATTTAGAACCGTTTGTTTAATTCATCATCCCGTAAGAAGAAAAAGATTTTTTTTTTGTGACTAAATCTTTTATTTTTTCTTGCTTTCTTAATTATATTTTTTTATAAAAAAGGTGGGAGAGAAAAAAAAAAATTAAATGAATATTTATTTATTTATAATAATAACATAACGCCTAGTAATAGAGGATTTTCACTTTTTTTTTGCTTTCTAACCGACGTGATTATAATTAGGCCTATTTAATATGCAAGCAATCACTCTTGTTATTTTCTTTATTAGGAAATAAATATACTCTAATATGAATAGCAGACGAAGGCCAATGTTATATTATTCACAAGAGCGAATTTTTTTCAAAAGACGTTTCTATATTTGTGAATTTTAATTAAATATAAATAAAATAATTTTATTATTTTTGATTTATAGGCCTACTATCAGTCATAGATCTTGAGAAGGGCTTAGTCTCGAAACCGAAACTTTGATTGGAAAAATTTTTCTCTATTCTGACTGCGTGTATTATCCTATTTTTTTATTTTCTCTTACCTATGTTTATTTGTAATATATATATAGAGAGAAAGTATTGAATTCATGTCAAAAATTCGATGGCGATTTTGATGGAAATACACGTTTTGAGGTCCCCTGAATCCAAAAAGTGTTTTCGCGACATGGTCTGTCTGTCAGTGTGTGTTCAATTTAAACCAAGAAGGAATTGAGCTACGAGGTTGAAATTTTATATGTAAGTTAGACACCCACCTGAGGCGTGAAAATAAGCTTTTAATCAAAATCGGCCAAAGAGTACTAGTACTTTACTAAGGTACTTTTTCAGTTTTTTTTTCGATTTTCTCAAAATTCACTCCAACAATTTTGAGTAAAATTCAATATATAAATTTGTATGCCACAGAATCTCGCACTATGCGGGATCATCTTTGATTGCTTGGGGAGTACAAACTCTTAAAATCTTTAGACAGATAATAATTAAATTTAAAAAAAATGGGGCGAGAGAAAACACATCACACAACTTATCTGAGTAATCGAAAGTTGAGTGCTGTGCTGTCTTCCCAACAGATTTTTTGTGTACACATATATTCAGTTTCCGATAGTATTAATATATTAAGAGGTAACCGGTATATAAACTTATATTAGATATATAAAAATTTTCCTATATACTGTAGGTATATTTAATTATTCAAAAAATAAAATATTAAAATATTCATTCTAAAATTCGAGAAAAAATTTAAGATTTTTCACTCCCTTTTTGTTTTGATTTGGTATTGTCCTATTTATTATTATTATTATTTTTTTTTGCATCATGTAACATCCAAAGGTCAACTGGAGGAGAATAAAAAGAGGAGAGAGAGAGAGAGAGAGAGAGAAAATGATGTTGGCCGTGAACGATGTTCTTCACATTAACAAAGTTTGTTGTTGTTGTTTTCTTGTTAGTTGAAGCAAGGGATTGCCTTTAGACAACCAAACAGCCAATTATTCAGCTCTTTGGCCGATTTTATTGAAAATCTTCATGTCGCATGCAAATTGATAGTTTACTTCTGAGATATCAAATTTGACCCCCTTTTTGCTTCAGAGATCCTCAAAACGTGGATTTCCATTAAAATTTCGACATCAAATTTTATTTTTGTATTTTGCTTTATGGGTACAAAAATGAGTTAACTTCGCATAATTACAATTAATTCAGTGACTTGACTTTTTTTAAAACATCAGTTAATAAATTTTGAGCACACATGATAAATATTTTGATTAAAAAAATTTAAAGAAAATATTCGTCTTTTTAACCCTAAAAAGTCAGTCCCTATTGATGTACCAGCTCAAAAAGTGAAATTTACATTATTTTTTTTATTAATATTTCAAAGTCTCGTACTCGATCCTGAGCGTCAGAGGCCAAGGGGAGAATTCTTCAATTTCTCAAACATTTACTTGAACTAAAGCCTTTTAAATTACTTTAAATATCTCAAGAGGAAATTTTTTAAATATTCAGACGGTGAGTGGCCATTTTGTAGAAATTTATGGACTTTTTAAAATTTTGGGAAAAACAATTGATGCTATGAAAGTGATGGCGAATTTGGCGAAATAGAAGAACCTAATGATTTTCAGGAATTTTTTGAGCCTACACATTTGGGGATTTGGTGACTCGAGTAATTTTTTCTGGACTCTTCATAGCTTTCTCTATAAGGGTGCAAAATTTTATTTCGAAATTGCAGCGAGAAATTTTGATGAAATAGAGTGACAGAAAGACTTGATAAGTTTGAAGGCAAGAATCCTCGTTTTTTGACAGAAAGACATAAAAAAACAGCTAACTCCCTATATACAACAAATTACAACAAATCAAGGACGGATGCAGGGGGTAAAGGGGGTAATTACCCTCCCCCCTGAGTTTTAAGAAACATTTTTTTTTGGAATAAAATTTTATTTTTAATATAAAATGTTAAAAATTAATACTTAAAAATTTGATTTGTTATATGGACCCTGTTATGCATTAGTGTGTCAAGCGCCAGCTACCGAGTTTTGAGAAAATTAACATTAAAGTTTTTTGTTTTCATTAGATTATATATAATTTTTTTTGTCAATTGTGCAAGTAACATTAAATATAAATTTTTTTAGGGCATATTTCATAAAAAATACTATTAATTATAGCATTTGATAATATATTCTGGTAAACAAGTACTGAAGTCACCTTTAAATTACCGAAAATAAGAAAAAATTGTGTGCTGTGCGAACAATCACACCAGATACCTCCCCTTCTCTCGAAAAACTCCTCTGGATTCGTTTTTGCAACAAATTTTGCATTAGAGACGACTGCGTGTGTGTTTCTAGGACAGGAAAGACAAACTGTAGAATGCAAAAAACGGTACTCTTCCTTCTCTACTGTGAAATTCTCACAAATTAATTATTAAAATTATCATAATTAGGCGGCTTTAGAACTTCAAAAACAACAATGTCACAAAAGTGTTTAGCTAGAGCGTCATTTTATTCCTAGACGTACTTCATTCCTAAACCTCGGCCAATAAAAAAGACCAATATTTTTTTGTTTAGTAAAAATTACAAAATTTAATATAAATCCCGTTAACGATTGGTTACAGACATTAGGTATACAAATCTATAAAATAAAAATGTAAATGTTCGTTTGTGTGTGCCGATGATCTCCGAAAGTACTGGACCGATTGCTTTGAAATTTTGGCACAACCTTCCATGTGATTATGAGCGTGTTTTTATATACTTTTATTAAAAATCTTTTTTTCTTTATCTAAAAAATTAGGATTTAAGGTCTTTTTAACATACTTTTCTTTGAAATATTTATATTTCATTACCATGGCAACCATTTCTAATATTTATATTTTGTTACCATGGCACCCATTTCCATTTAAGGGTTTTAATTTTTAGGCTATATATACATATATTTTTTTAATTAAATATGTACCGATGGCTAATACGCTGATTCTTCCAAGCCACCCACCCGAGGTTTCGCCGTGCCGTGCTTTGGCATTGAGTAACAGCAAGGATCTTGGTACTGCTATTCTGTGTTGCCAGGGCTCCCAGGGAGCTAAAATGAAGCAACAATAAACTATGCCGAGAGGGGGGGGGCTGGCAACTGTTTAGAGCAATAGACACCCAAATCATTGCAGTTAGATAATGCAAAGCGCGGTGAACCATAGGGCGAGGAATCAGGAATCAGCGTGTTGAACTTCCTCGGTAGCCATCGGTCTCAATCAATTTTTTTTTTATCTACACATACAGTATATACCAGGTATATATAGACAACTAAATGGCCTGAGGAATCGAGAGGGCAAATATAATGAAAAGGAGCACGAAAATAGAAACAATAATAATTACGGATCTGAAGTTTAACCAGAAGTCGGCTTACCGCAAATAATAGAACATTGCCGAAGTACTCTTAGGGTAGGAAAGTGGGAGAAAATCTAAACCCAGAGACACAAAGGGCCCAATTTGAGGTGGCCTAAGTGCCTTAAAAATGGGGATGACTCCTACTTGATAAACCCGGACCTGCCGAGAGGTCTGGGCCGGGTAGCTGGGAAAGAGCAGCAAATAAAATTCATCCAACATGAATTTAAAAATATATAAAGTTGAATCCTCGATTAAGTTATTAGAAAATAGAAGCAACAATAAAGGATAGAAGAAAGAAGAAAATAAAATAGCAACGGCCAGGAAAGCTGAATCTTCGATTAAGTTACTGCCGATTCTCAGCAACTAGGATGACATGTCACGAGGCCGCTTAGGGGTCGTCCACATATTACGTATCGTGATAGGGGGGGGGGGTATGTCTGGCCAAAACGTTACTAATTGTGACATGGGGGACCCGGGGTTTCTCTAAGTGTGGCATAACAATTCAAAATTTTAAAAAAAAGTTCGAATGATTTTCACAACAGGGGAAAATGGAGTGATTATTTGAGTCACGAGGGAAAATTTACTAAAAGAAAAAAAGGTAAAATGATATGAATTTTGTAAAAGAAATTTTTTCGGGGGAGGGGGTAGTTCTGTGTTGTGACATAATATTTGTAGGGGGGTTTGTTTGTATATGACTAAATGTGACAGGGAGGGGGGACTAGAAAATCGTCAAAAAAGTCTTTATGTAATATGTGGACGACCCCTAATGAGTAAATGTGGAACGTGGTCCGAGACTGGTAGGGTTGATGGACGCAGAAAGGACCACCACCAGTGACGCAAACACTTACGGGGACAGCTACTAATATTATTCAGAGACGCCGCCCCCAGGGCTAGCGTGGTAGGGTTGCCGGAGGCAACCCTACCGCAGCTAGTAAAAAATAAAAGAATTTGGGATGAATAGACTCGCTTGTCATTAACAATTTTAATTAGACAGAGACTAAGAAAGAGAAAAGGAGGTCGAATAATCGCAACAGAATTATAATAGAGTTTAATTATATAACAGAGTTCGAGAGAGCAGCCAGTAGCCTGTTTATGTTTTCTTTTTTTTTTTTAATATTAAATTGAAATTTTTATTTTAAACAAAGATAAGTTTTTTTTTTCTCTCTTATTATAAATCAATAGCCAAAACAATAGTCGATAAAACATGTAAACAGAGAAATAGAAGAAAAGAAAAAAATTATTCAATAATGTTCAGTTATTTAATCAGAAACTAAAAAATGTGCGCAGTTGACCTGATGGTGGGGTCAAGGGTTCGCATCTTGCCAAAAATTTATTTCAATTGAATTAAATAGGAACTGTGCCTAAATGGCCTCCGATGAAAAAAATACCTTAATTTAAACTAGAAATCAAGGGGGGGAGGAATCACCGAATCACTTTACTGTTTGGCGTTATGAAGATTTTTATAATTAATATTATATCTAAAAAAGGCCCGGGCTTTCGGGCTTTGCCCTTCCTATACCAAAGAAATAAAACAACGTATTTGTTTTTGCGCCGTTGATGTATGCAGAATTTTCAAATTTAAATAATTTTTTAATAAGCTTATAAAAAATTAGAGCCCTCGGGCTTGGTGTAGGTGATAGCATGTTGGCCTAGTATACCAAGGATTTTGGTATATGCTCCTTACACTAAAATTGTAGATTTCTATCAACTTTTGGAGTAAATACGTCACTTGGAAGTAGTACTTTACCTAATAAGTTTTTTCAAAAATTTTGAAATTTTCAATTGTCTTTGTTATATTATGATAAATTACTCTATTTTAAAAAGTTTTTATTCTTTGACATTTTTCCAAAAACTGAATAGTTTTTGAAATAATCGCAGAAGAAAACGACATTTTTCGTAAATTTTTATAATTAGAATATTACTTCATGTACCCAAAGAAAGTAGAAGTAATATCTAATTATATAAATTTCCGTTTCGCTGCTTATCTACGCGATATATATAATATCTTAAATATTATATATAATTTCTTATTATATAGAGATTTCGTAAATTTTTCTTTCCAAAATGTCGTTTTCTTCTGTGATTATTTCAAAAACTATTCAGTTTTTGGAAAAATGTAAAAGAATAAAAACTTTTTTAAATTGAGTATTTTATCATAATATAACAAAGAAATTGAAAATTTCAAAATTTTTGAAAAAACTTATTTGGTAAAGTACTACTTCCAAGTGACGTATTTACTCCAAAAGTTGATAGAAGCCTACAATTTTAGTGTAAGGAGCATATACCAAATTTCATCGATCTAGCTGCTTTGGTTTTTAAGCAATCGTGTTCACACACACACACCCAGACGTAATTCCAATAGAATATACGAGAAAGTTTTGGGGAAGTCATTCCCCATATATTATTATTTTTTTTTAAATTAAAGGTGGCCCCTCGGTCATTCTTTTAACATACATATACAAGTATACAAAAATCCCTATAAACAACATAATACAATAATAGGATAACAAATTATGTACTGTACGTATAAACAACATAGTAAAAATAATATTTTCAATTCTTGGCCTTTACTTCTTGTATGCAAAATTTCAAAACAATTGAAATAAGTTTTTGAGTTTTCGTTGACGAAAGTAATTTTTTACCATTAACATAGCCAGAGACACACAGATATGTAGTCACACACAGACATTATTTCAAAAACTACTTAAATGGATTCTGGGGACCTCAGAACGCATTTTGGCAGCTTCAATTCAATTTCGAATTTTTTTATGATTACATAAAGTTTGTCCACCAACCGTAGGTTAAAAATTCGCTGCAGTCACAACTAAACTCCGCTTTATAAGGCAAAAATTTAAAATTGAAAAATTAAACTAATAGGCCTATATCTTGAAGATTTTAAGATATAGTAATTTATTGAATATTAACTAATACATTTCTAAATAAATTTAACACAAAGTGATTTTATCTAAGATTATAATTTAAACAAATAATAATATAGGCACCTACAGTATGTCGATCACTGGCGCAACCTAGAGGAAGGGTTGACACACCCCTTCATAAGGAGATGGCCTTATGGTCTTTAAATTTAAAAAAATATTCGCATTTGGTTTAAATGCTCTATTATTTTCTATTCTACGGATTATATTACTATACTTTTTTACTATTCAGATGATATCTAACGTCAGGTCTAGTAGTGGTTATGGTTACGAAAGCGAGAATACCTTTTACTATTAAATTGTAAAATTTGACTTATTTTGCTGTTCTAGATTTCGACCGCTAAAAGGAGATGCTGACCTTTTTAATATATAATATTAATTATTATATAATTCGCTTTGGCAATGGCGAAGCTAGCAGGCGTGGGGGGGTTAGATCCCCAGAGGTTGATCGACCGCCCCCAGGCTACATATTAAACCTTCATGTATTCTCTAAACAGAAATAGGGAAGGGATTCTGAAATCTCCTACCCCTTTTGCTAGCTTTACCACATTTAGCAGGATCCTTTGGGATTTATATTTAAAACAAAGTAAAGACCATAAATTCATACCCTTTTCTCTCTCCTGGTGTCTTGGATAGAGAAGAAATTAAAATAAAAGCTTCTTTTTCTTGGTTATGATATCGTATTTAGGAAGAGTTTAATGATTTAAAAAAATTATGAAGAAAATTTCACATCGCAAGAGCAAAAGGGTCAAAAAAAATATAATTGAACGAGTCTTTTCAAAGAACGATAACTCGTTCATCAAAAGCAATAATTTTGACAGCTTTGATATCTTCTTGGAAACGATCTGCCTACTATAAAGGGAATTCCATGATTTTTATCAAATAATTTTAATTAAAAGTCCACACGAAGGAAATGTTGACGATGATAGAAATTAAAACAAAGGAAAAAAATGATATTTTGAAAATAAATAGGCCAAGTGAGTTTTAAATTTCACTTTATTTCCAAAATTAAATGAATATCAAAGGGAAATATTTAGAATTTGTTTATTTTAAAAATTCTCTAATCCTATTAATCTTTAAATAGGATGTGAGTATTTCATAATATTATAAAGAAATGATTCTAGACATACACATAACCCTGAAATGACATTGGCCTTTGTTCTTCCAAATGGAAAAGAGATGACCCCCAAATATTTCGATCGAGTTGTCGCAATGGATTTTCTTGTTTCTTTGTGTGTTGTTGTTGCTATAGGCTCTATGGATGGTTGGATGGAAAAGTACCATCAAAGGAGAGAAGAGAGAGGTTTTGCTTTGTCCAGTCAAACAGGAATTATTAGTAGTTAGAGAGAGAGAAGGGAGTTTTCTGCCCGGGTTGCTATGCTCTGCTCTGCTCACACAGCTGATCCAGGGCCAGCTGAGAGAGAGGGGCTATCAGCTGTTAATTTTAATTGCATTTTATTTACTCACCAAAAAGAGGAGAAGTGCACCATGAATGCTATTTAATAAGCGAAGTCCAAGCAATGGCTAACGATTTATGGATAAAAGTTTTACACATCCAATTCATAGTTTGTTGCGTGGTGTTTGTTGAATACACAAAAATGGCAGGGGGCTCGAGCTTTCTAATAATTATTTAAAAATAAAACACACAATCACTACACAATCACTGACACTTATTGATATATATTTATATATTTAGAGAGAGAGTGATGTTGTTGTCACTCCCGTATCTCGGGCTCGAGTCAGCTGGGCTGGCTGGCAAGGTCTAAAAGTGACAGGAGCGCCGCCGCCGCCGCCATTGGTGGAGGGGGAGACAGAGTGGAGGGGAGGGGAAATAGGAAGGGAGTCCTCAATTCCCCGCTTGCTGATAGTCAAAATGGACGAGAGATGTTTATTAAATAACAGATGATAGCAGCTGAGTTCAAAACAGCTGAGTAAATATATATATAGTTACATAGATGCTGATAACAGTCAAAGGTTAAAAACCAAAACAAACAACTTTAATTATTAATTAGTGTTATTAAATAATGCGAATTTATTTGTTGTTAAGAAAATAATAATATGATATATTATTTCAATTGTTTAGATTGTTTTAATTGTTAAATTAATAATTTTTTTTTCCCTTGATTTATCCCTCTCGACCTCCCTCGCCCCCCCCCTCCCTCCCCCCATGAGAAAATAGAGTTGTTGACATATTTGAGAAAGTAAACTAATAAAAATTTGCTGAAAATATAGCGTTTTCTTTCTTAAATAAACCAACTTCAGCAACACCACTTAAGGAGAGTTGTTTACAAATGTCAATAAGTTAGTCTGGAAGCCAAGGAGCTCAAGTTCGGATCCTAGAGCAGCCGGATAAATTTATTTATATCATTTTGATACCAAGTAGTATAATTAAATATGCCTGGATCCCTATAGTTTCTAAACAGGGAAGGCAAACTGAAATAAAAAAAAAAAAAAATTGAGGTCATCAAATAAAAGTTTCACTTTAAAATAAAAAACTGAAAAATTCACACCATCTGTGAGAAGATAAAAAAGTGACGGCTATTCCCTATCTCCAGTTAGATTGTAGCATTTAATAAAATAACTCTCCTCCCGTTTTGAGCTGGATATTTCTAATTATCGTGCCGAAAAGACTTTAAATAAAAATAAAAAATCTCTCTAGGCTGCTGAGGCCATTTAGAGAGTATACTTACTTAAATAAACATATACCTACTGCTACCGGGGGACGTTCCACACGCGGATTCCCTGGGACCTCCCATTCGCGTTTGGCAGTCCTTGTCTCTAACAATATTGTTGACGCTTGCTCTAATTGGTTGACAGCCCCCCCTCCCCCTTCGGCTGATGAATTTATTATTTATTGAAGGAAAACCAGTAACACTCTTGTACAGTGAGTGTCAAAATTAACAACCCCTCTGCGTTTTCTACATGTGATTATTTCATTGTTTAACTTTAATATGTAGTCCAAACCTTAAAAATTTTTCATTTAAGAATTAATTCCATCATCTTTTATTGGGTGTTTGAATTAGTTCGTAGCGTTTTCTAATAAATAAAGTGAAGTTTTCCAATAGAAAACAATGAAATAATCAAATGTAGCAAACGCACTGGTGGTACTTAATTTTGGCACTTACTATACTACTGGTCAGGATTGGTTTCGTTTGAAATGGCTATCAATCAGTATATTGAAACAAATACTGCCGGTGTCTTAAAAGCCCAAAAATTTTTGAAAAAAAAAATCGTTGTTTCTTTACGGTCGGTAGAGGTTACGAAGTAATTGCTGTGACCTTCCGTACTAAGGAAGGGGTAAGAAATAATACTGGGTAGGACAACCCTCTATAGATTTGGTCTGATGAAAATCGAAATAGGAGTAGCACATAGAGATGAATGAATAAATAAAGGATTTGACATGAATGAAATGGAATAAATCTACTAAAATTATATACTATATTTGTTATATAATAGTTAAAGAATAATGAGAATCTCACTTCCCTTTCTGACTATAACTATAATCGGAGTTTCAAAAAAAGGCTACGAGAAAACGGAATAGTTTCGGAAATTGACATCAGGTAGCAGCACTTCATGCAGAAATGGTATTTTCGACACCAGAAGAAAAAGAGGACACCAAACTTTGAAATTAAAGCATATATATATATATATATATATTGATACATCCGTCGTCTTCTATTTTCTTCAAGGCAGAAGAAGGTGGAGGTTCCCTTTTGGAGATTTAAAAGGCAATCGTCTACAAGTTAGCGAAGGCACCACTGCCAGGGATTACAATAAGAAGTTTTTTTTTATCTTCCTGAAATCGGATCATCTGAAAAACTATTCGATATGTTGAAAAACAAAGCAACATAACTAGTTTTTTTTTTATGCTCTAAAATTAAAATTTTAAAACTCGATTAGGGACGAAATAGTTATTATAGATTACAACAAAAACGAATGGAATAGTTGCGCACCTAGGATTTGCCTCTTGAAGGGGGGGGGGAGGTTATTTTTTTAAAGGATTTTCTCTTTGGAAACTCTCAATAATTTTATAGTTAATATTTAAAAGAAATGCAAAATCTTTTTAAAATAAGAAGCAACGAAGGGTTGAAAATTAGGGAAATTAATTAAAATAAATCACAAACACTAGAAGATATGTTATCAAAATCAATAGAGTTAATGTTTTGAGAAAATAAAAAAAAATAAATAAATAAAAAAGTTAATTAGTAAAATACTAGTATTTCTTGGCAGATTGCAATCAAAATCCTCTGGACGCCTTTGGGTACTTAGCTTAAGTATAAAATTTGAGCATTGTGAGTTTTTGAGTTATTTAAAAGGTGATATTTTATCGGGAATGGATCTTCTGAGAATTTAGGATTTTTTATCAATAACTTTCTTGTGTCGAGATATATTTAGTTTCCGATAGCACCTTAGTTTCAAACTTGCATTTTAAATGTTGACTGCTTCAAATAAACTATGGTTATTTTTCAAAATTTTAATCTCATATTTGGACATTTTATACACAATATAGAATCGTAAATAAATACAAAATTTCATAAGAATTGGAAAAAAAAATTTTAAATGCCTAAAAAGTTCTAAAGGGGACCCCCTTTTGAATCGAAATTAACATACAAATCCCTATAGGAAATTAACATTGGTCAAATGCGAAGATAAGGTGGAAAGGGAATTTAAAAAGAGTAGAGAGAGACGATAATGTTTGCAAGTGAGAGAGAGACATATATGTTTTCTTTGAAACAATTACAGGCACAAATAAATTTAAAAAAAATGGGAATTTAAATAATAATTGATTTTTAATCTAATAAAAAGAAAAAAGATTTAAATTCGGTTACCATGGCAACCATTTCTATCTTTCCTATGAAGCACAAGAGTAAAGTGGGCTTCAGAAGATTTCAACGGCAAAATGAGAATATACATTTTAAAGAGCATCTAAAAAATAATTGATTTTTGAATTTTAAAAAAAATCGTTGGAGGGAATTTTGAGAAAATCGAAAAAAACTGAAAAAGTACATCAGTAAAGTACTAGTACTTTTTGGCCGATTTTGTTTAAAAGCTTATTTTGACGGTCCCTGGGAGGTGCTTAACTTAAATATAAAATTTCAATCCGCTAGCTCAATTCCTTCATGCTTAAAATCTGTCCACACAACACACACACACACACACACACACATACATACCAACACACAGACAGACCAATTCGCGGGACCCACTTTTTTGGATTCAGGGGACCTCAAAACGTGAAGATCCATCAAAATCTCGACATCGAATTTTTGACATGATCCCAATACTTTCTCTCTCTATATATTACATATATAGGGTAAGAGAAAGTAAAAATGGTCGATCGAAAAACGGCGCCCCAGTTGAGCTTCGCCCCCTCCGCCCTCAAAGGCTAGTTACGCCGCTGACTACTATATAAAGAAAGAAAAAGTTTTGTTTTCGTAATTAACAAAGCCAATGTTGTTTTGAAGCGTGCAATGACCTCTAGCGGAAATTTACCATTTAACTTCTGATTTACTCGCAAGATGGCAGCACCATTATTGAAATGAATGGATAAAGGAAATGCATTTCTCTCTCTCTCTCTTTTCCTCTATCCCAAGGTAGAATTTATTAAGAATTATATAATCAATAAAAAACTTTTGTCGACTTTTTGGCAAAAGATATTTGAGCTATAAGAGAGCAAACGAAGATTCTTATTGATAAAAGACAAAAAAACTTTTCTCTAAGTTGAAAAAGGAAATGGCATTTAGTTGATATTTCAATGGACCTTTGCATTTACTATGACGAATCGTCACTATGATTTTATTATCAGAAAATGCTTAAAAAAAGATAGGGACCTTCACTCGAAACGTTTCTCTTTCCAAGCGAGTATCTCAAAAACTATTCAAGATATCGAATCCAAATTTATTTTATATGAAACTAGAATAGATAGGATAATATTGAGAAAAATTTCAAAATCCAAAAATAGTAAAAGTGACAAATTTAAGATTTCAGCCTTATGATTTTCTATGATATTTGAATGGAATTAATTTTTAGAGATATATTTGTTTTATTTATTTATTTTTTTGAAACTATATAACGATGATCTTAGAGTCTATCTATTTTTGAATCTGGGTCACTTTTGATGGTCGTCGCTCTTAAAATAAAAAGAATAATTTAGAAAGAAACATAATGTTAACAAATTTTCTCTCTCATTCTTAATTATATTCACAATACACGAATCCCCCCTCCCCCCCTCGCGCCGCCATAAAGTCTTTTTATGCATGATGCAAAATTTCGTGGGTGCAAATTTATGTACAAAGTTCTAAATTAGAAAAAGTAATTAAGAGAGGTAGGATAGAAATAAATAGAGGAGACATTGGATTTAGAAACGTTGACTTTTCTCAAAGTATTATTGCAATCGTATCATAAATGTCGAGTTTTTAATAGAAATACACGTTTTGAGGATCCCTGAGATCAAAAAAGTGAATCCCTCAAAATTGTCTGTTTTCCTTGGGTGCGAATAAAATATCGAAAAGAGCTACGAGATTGAAATTTTATAAAATTATATATATTTAAGTCAAGTACTTTTCGTGTCATGCAGAGGCGTAACTAGCCTCTGAGGGCGAGGGGGTGGGCGAGGCTCAACTGGACGTCGTTTTTCGTTCGACCTTTTTTTTTTTTAGTAGACCATACGAACCTCATTCTACCTTTTTTTTTAGTATTCGAATCTTGTTCGACCTTTTTTTTGTAATTTTTCTCCGGATTTGTGATATACAATGAGTTTATTATGAATCGCTCAGGGACCCACATCTTGTGGGTACGTGGATGGCGACCACGAGCTGCCCGAGCTGGGACAGGCAGCCCTTCTGTTCTTTGTTAGTCTGTCTCTTTCAAAAAAGTGTACTAGAACTTTACTGATGATGAACTTTTTCAGTTTTTTCGTTTTTTCTCAAAATTCGCTCTGATGGTTTTGATTAAAATTAATTAATCAATGATTTTTTAGATGTTCTTTAAAATGTAGTCTATATTCTTATTTGTCGTTGTAAAAATTGTTACAAGCAAAATTTACTCTTGTACTTCATAGGAAAGATAGGAGAAATGGTTGTCATGGTAACAAAATATAGTATATCGACGTTCTATTTAGTAAAGTGCCTAACTCCATTTTTGTTTATTTTCCATGAGAGGAAAAAACATTTCATTGTCATTGTTAGAGCCACTGTTAAACATTTTTCGAACTGAAAAATTTGAATTACGCTCTTGCCCAGTTCAGGGCATAAGAAGATATTTTTAAACAGAAAATACAAAAAAATGATTTTCGAAAAAAAGTGGAGTTAGACACTTTGCTAATTAGAGCGTTGATATAATATTTTCCCATGAATATTGTTATGTGTGTCGCTGATTTATTTATTCTTGTCAATCGGCTCTCACCCCCAGTAAGGGTGTAATAAAATACATATGGCTACAAAAGTTTTGAAGTTTTTTTTTTGACTATGTCTCAAATATTTTTCTATGTTTGTATCAAAAATAATAAAAAAATCTGATGTGCCAGCACACCGAATACCAAAGATCACTGAACGTTATGTGCTATGCGATCAGTCACACCAGATTTTTTTTATAAATCTTTAATGAGAATTATGAGTGAATGCATTCCTTTGGAATCATGTCAGATGGATTCTTTATATAGGATGCTTATTTAGGGGAGGTCCAGTATGTCAACAATTCCAAGGGCAAAAAGACATGGCATGATCAACACGGAGTCTTTTATTGATTGAATTATTACATGTATTTATGACCTCAATTGATGTCAACGTGAATGCACACGCAGTCTCTTTTCGTTCTTGCTTAAGTTCTAAATATATACATGGAGATTCTATTTAGGAGACGAAGAGGAGGTAAAATGAAACAGAGAGGGAGAGGACAGGGCAATGATCTCCAGGGTCTTTTTCGAGTACATTGAAAAAAAAAGAATCTTTTTCTATGAAAAAGTTGCTCATTTTTGTATGAATACAGAGAGTGCTCTGAAACGGCTTTTATTTAGAATGTTCAAATTATTTTTAACGCCGCATCCCGTAAAAATATTCAGGTATTTAGAATACATATAAATTTTAAGTTTCATCCCAATCGGAGGTCATCTAGACGTGCCACAAACGGCTTAAAATTTAGAAAAATCGAAATTTTCAAGATTTTTTTTGCTTTGGTCACCCCTAATACAATTTTAGATATCCCTGAATGCAAAAAACATATATGTACGATATTCTATAGTTCTTTGGCTTTCTAAAAATCATTCATTCGTAAAAATCTGTTAATTATTAACGAAATTATTAACAAAAACGTCAGCAAAGAAAAAACACAAGTACACTCACTGGTCGAAAAAATGGACCTCTTGTGCTTTTAGAAGTATAAAGAAAGATATGAGATTTAAAAAATATTTTTTTTTAATAATATATAATAAAGTTAGGGCCCGGGAACTCGATGCTCAGAGAGGATACATTAGCTTCTCGTGGATAGGGTTCGCTTTTTAATTCAATTGAAGTCCATTTTTTTCGACCAGTGAGTGTACTTGTGTTTTTTCTTTGCTAACGTTTTTATTCATAATTTCGTTAATAATTAACAGATTTTTACGAATGAATGATTTTTAGATTGGGATGAAACTTAAAATTTATATGTATTCTAACTATCTGCATAATTTGACGGGGTGCGGCGTTAAAAATAATTTGAACATTCTAAATAAAAGCCGTTTCAGAGCACATTTTCTACTAAAATCTATTTTGCTCTATATCTCTAAAACTGTGCCTGATGGAAAAATTCTAACTACATATCTGAATTCAAAATGAAAAAATGCATTAGGTTAACTAATCAGATATCTTGTGAAAAAAACCTTGTCGACTAGTGTTATATAAATTTCCTTCGCGGCTTACATACGCGATGTATATAATATCTTAAATATTGTATATGTAATTTCTTTAAAAGTTTATTTGTTTTGTATGTTTTCACTCTTGGAGGCACTTGTCGAACTTGTCTCGATTAGATCCTGGGACAGCCGGGGTGAAAAAAGCGAAAACTCTCCATCTATCGATCAACATGTATATATTAATGGACTTTGTTAATAATTAATGAAAATTGTTTAATTGAAATTTGTAAATTTCTTCGTAAGAAGAATGGTCACCAAAGATGGAGGCTTGAGCCCTGAGCATAGGCAACCGAAACGTCGAAGGAATCGTTACACTACCCAATCAACTCTCTTCGATTAATTCGATTGTCGAAATACGTATCAAGTGTTAATTTTTAATTAATAAAACCTTTGAAACAAATAACCTAGTGTTTAATTTGTATATTTAATTTTAATTTACAAAATGTTTCAACGAGAACCAACGGTCGAAAGTTTAAATCTTATATAGAGGATTTTTCATTCGATACCGGCAATCAAGTACTCTATAGAGTTCTTGTCTCTTGTGCTTTGGGTCAGGGAGTTCGCATCCTGTCTCATACAACAAATTTTTATTTTAATGTTGTGACAAAAATTTATTTTAATTGAATTGGCTAGCAATCAAATGAAATAAATAGATGAGAATGAGTCTAAATGGCCCCCTAAACCATAAAATACTTTAAATAAATAAAAAAAAATTCTAATTTTAAAAATCTGATGTGACTTGTCGCACAGCACACAACTTTATAATCGAAAGTTGTGTTCTGTGCTTGTCACAACAGATTTTTTTGAGTCGAGATATATTTAATTTCCACCGATATACTATACCTTTTCAAGTTCAAATTGGGACGAAACAAAATCAAATTGGGAATAAACAATTTCAAATTGAACTAAACAAAATCAAATTGGGAATAAACAAAATCAAATTGAGAATAAACAATTTCAAATTGAACTAAACAAAATCAAATTGGGAATAAACAAAATCAAATTGGAACCAAACAAAATCAAATTGGGAATTAACATTTTTACATTTATTTTTAATTACCCTTTTCGGAAATCAGGGGCGTTTAACCAGCTTGTTTCTCGGGGCAACCCATCCAAGATTAAGAGGTGCTCTTAGCATTGCTTAACTCCCTTGGCAGCCTTCCCCTCCCCCCCCTTAAATTTAATTTAAAGTTAAAAAAGATCTTGCTTTGCTTCTCTTCGGCGAGGAAATATTCTTCGAATGAAGAATGGCAAAGCTCATTATCCCTAATATATATTTATTTATTTTGTGTTGTAATTTAATAATATAATCTAAATAATTATATAATATATATACATATATTTATATAATTATAATGATAAATTTTTAAGGGGAATAACCGGGTTTTTAAGAGTCCCTGGTGTTGTGTGTTCTTTGCTATCTCATTGAACATTCAAAGAGAATATATGTATGTTTATTTACTTTAGTATTATTGTTGTAAAAAATTGTTAAGCCCTCGGGGCTTGGTGTAGAAATTAACGTGCTAACCTCGTATACCAAACGTCGCGGGTTCGGACCCCAGGCAGTCCGATGATTTTATTTAAGCCAATTGGATGCCAAATGGCTTAAATAAGAATGCCTGGGCCCCATATATGTATATTAATTCAATAACAGTTATCGTAAATGTCTTATATGGCCGAAAAGACTGTGTGAGTGTATGTGTGAGTGTGAGTGTGAATGAGAAAAAAGTGTGAATGTTTAAAAAAAAAAAAAATTGTTAATTTTTCCCCCAAATTTTCTCCAAGAAAATTAAGTCTTTTTATTTCAACCCTTCACCTTATTAATCTCCTCTCGCTTAAATAAGAATGCGAAATCTTCCACCCTGGGAATCAAACCCAGGATCTCCAGCATTTCCGAGGCATCGGTGTGCTTTGCACCAGGCCACCTGGCCCTCAATAAACACCAAAAATTTCTCACATCCCCTATATATGCAAGTCTCCGAGGGTCATGGGACGTTTGACCCATTAACAAATAAATATACTCACAAATTTGTTAAATAAATATATATTTATGTCTATCAAGTCCGAATCGAGCCATCGGGCCGTGGTGTACTAACGGTTGTCGTCAATGTCTTAAATGGCCTGAGTTGCCGAAAAGACTGTGTATATGTGTGTATGAATGTGAAAAAAGTGTGAGTGTTAAAAAAAAGTCCGAATTGAGGTATCGTTAAATTTTAATATTTTATTTAAAAATTTTTATCTCAAAAATTATTTAATTTTTATTTTTATTTAAGATATGTTTCAACTTTAAATTTAAAATTGTAAATTCTCAATTTGATTATGTTTAATCCCATTTTGATTTTGTTTAATCCCAATTTGATATTGTTTGGTCCCAATTTGATTTTGTTTGGTCTCATTTTGATTTTGTTTAATCCCAATTTGATATTGTTTGGTCCCAATTTGACTTTGTTTATTCCCAATTTGATTTTGTTTCGTCCCAATTTGAACTTGAAAAGGTATAGAATTCAAGATATACATGGGAAAATATTTATATTTGGTTATCATGGCAACAATTTCTCCTATCTTTCCTATGAAGTACAAGAGTAAAGTGTGCTTCAAACAATATTGAGAGCAAAATGAGAGTATATATTTTAAAGAACATCTAAAAAACAATTGATTTTTGAATTTTAATAAAAATCGTTAGAGCGAATTTTGAGAAAATCGAAAAAAACTGAAAAAGTACTTCAGTAAAGTACTAGTACTTTTTGGCTGATTTTTATAAAAAGCTTCGTGTCACCTCCCAGAGAGATACCTAACTTAAATATAAAATTTCAACCTCCTAACTCTTTTCGTTCTTTTTTTTTTTTTTTTTTTTTTTTTAAACATTCACACTTTTTTCTCATTCATTCTCACACTCACACACACATTCACACTGTCTTTTCGGCAGCTCAGGCCATATAAGACATTTACGATAACCGTTATTAAATAAATATACATATGTGGGGTCCAGGCATTCTTATTTAAGCCATCTGGTATTCAATTGACTTAAATAAAATCATCGGACTGCCTGGGGTCCGAACCCACGACGTTTGGTATACGAGGTTAGCACACTAACCTCTACACCACGCCCCGAGGGCTTTTCGTTCTTGAGATATTTTGTTTACAGACACACAGACCAATTTGCAGGCTCACTTTTTTGGATTCAGGGGACCTCAAAACCCCAAGTATATCCATCAAAATCTCGATATCGAATTTTTGACATGATAACAATACTTCCTCTCTATATATTTCTCTAGGGTAAGAGAAAGTAAAATATAAAAATAAATAAATATGGAAGATTCGAAATTACTGAGCGGGTTTTGAGGCGTTTGCTTGCATATGTTCAGGGCTCGAGCCTGTCCCCTCTTCGAAACTTGGCATTAAACTTTTTGGCATCTGGTCTAGAACCGGTAAATTTTCGGCTTCATAACGGTGGCTAAATTTATTTTTTCTTTTCCATTAAGATTTCTTTCTTTTCATATTATTACCTATAGTTTGGCGTTCGCATACTAATACCGTTACGTGGACCAAAGGCTGACTTCCAATTGAATTAAAATATACCATCATCAAATGCAATAGAAAAAGAATTCTTGAAAATTCAGATAAATAAAAGGAGAGGATGTCAGTCAAACAGAACAGCCTCTATCGAATGAAAATTCATTCAACGTTTCGGCTTTAATTAAATGATGCCATCATCAGTTCTTATGAGAATATATCCACTCTCATGTTCACTGAGATTGCCTATGAACTGATGATGGCATTATTTAATTAAAGCCGAAACATTGAATGCATTTACTTTCGATAGAGGCTATTTAGATAGAGGAATTTTTCAATGCTGTTTTTTTTTTAATGAATTAAATTCCTAAGAGATTATTGGGACATCGAGCTATAATTTTTTTAATGGCTTATTAAAAAATTATCGTAATTAATTTTTTTGTTATCAAGCAAATACAAAAAAACAATCTGTCCCAATAATCTGTAATTTTTTTTAAATTTTAAAATGAATTTATTGTTATTATTAATCACATATTAATTAAGAAATTTTTAAAATAAGCTTAAATGATTTATTTAAAAATCAACTGTCAAATTAGTTCAGCATTCTTGCAATAGATGGCAGGCTAGTCTAACCGCCGATCCCCTTTTGGCCTATATTTATATATTTTTATGCTTTTATAAAAGATAGATAATATATAATAACATTTATAAAGTATTTATTGTTAAAAGATCAATGAAAATCAACCAAATACATTAAATATTATTAACTACCATTCTGACATCTCTTGGCAAATTTTTGAATTACTTGATTTTTGGGCATACTTTTTATGACAAACCACGCCCTCTTATCGGGAAAATGCGTAACACCTTCGCTCCCGTTCCCCCTTAATGAAAAAGTTTAACCATAAGATTTACCGTACCATAAAAAGGTACAAGCTTTTTGTTACATTTCTCAAGTATCCTGAATCTACACAAATAGTAGAATTTCTCTAAATTATTCAAGATTAATATGCCCCCTGCAAATTATCATTCATTTATTTTTAACACATACGCAAGCAGCTATTGTTATAGATTTAATTTTTTATTAAAAAGTTCAACTATCCGCCTTGAGGCTCTAATGAATGCCACGTGAGCGAATGACATTTGCCCAAGAACCACGTGACCATAAGATCAATGACGTCATCTCTGGGGGGCCGTGGCTATTTTAGGCGTGACTTAGAGAGAGAGAGAGAGAAGAATACGTCCATCGGAACGATCAAACAAACAGCCATTAGTGAAAGAAGAAAAAAAAAAGCGTTACACCACCTGCTTGCTTTGGCCATTTAAATCGCCTGGCTCTTTCAGTTTAAATTACAAACAATAATCAATGAACTCTAATCAAGGATTTCTTAATTCATTAAAATTTAAAAACAATTCCCTCATATGTTATCACCTTTATTTATTTATTTCTTTTTTTTTTTTTTTTTTTTGAAGAAAAAAAAAATAAAAGTGACTTGGAGGAAATGATTTGCTCTTGAACACACCAAACACAAATAAACACATATCAATCGTACAATTAGAAATCAATTAATTCATTAGAATTAGATATAATGGGGTGACTGAGCGCACATCACACAAATTTATAAACAATCATAGGAAAATAAAATATATACTTTAATTAATTGATAATTTTAAACAAAATCTTTTGAGCGTATTTTGAGAAAGTAAATAAAATAAGATGCGAGTGTTCACACATGACAACTTCCTCTTACCTGAATATGATCTTTTATAAAGAGATATATTTAGTTACTGATGTTGAAACAGGTGAAATTTATAACTCACAAAAAAAATATTTATATACCGTATTGTTACAATGGCAACTTTTTTTTTTTATTTTAACCGGGTGCTGGAGGTAGTTGAGTATGTAAAATGTGAGGACCGAATTCCTTCAATGGATTTTACCTGAGAATAGCTTTAATTATAAGAATCCGGATCTCGCCGGTAGAATTTTTGATCCATTTTTTTTTACCCCCTCTCTTATTTATAAAGGGAATCAATGGAATACGTGTTTAACTTATATATAAAATTTCAACCTCCTAGCTCAATTCCTTCATTAAAATTGAACACACACAGACAGACAAACAGACAGACCATGTCGCGAAAACCACTTTTTACTTTCTCGTACCCTATATATGAAATATATAGAGAGAGAAAGTATTGCGATCATGTCAAAAATTCGATGTCGAGATTTTGATGGATATACATGTTTTGAGGTCCCCTGAGTCCAAAAAAGTGGGTCCCGCAAATTGGTCTGTGTGTGTGTGTGTATGTATGTGTGTGTGTCTGTGTGTGTGGACAGATTTTTAGCATGAAGGAGTTGAGCTAGCGGATTGAAATTTTATATTTAACTTAGGTACCTTTGAAGAATCTCAAAATAAGCTTTTGAACAAAATCGGCCAAAAAGTACTAGTACTTTACTGATGTACTTTTTCAGTTTTTTTCGATTTTCTCAAAATTCCCTCCAAGGATTTTTTTTAAAATTCATAAATGAACTATTTTTTAGATGCTCTTTAAAATGTATATTCTCATTTTGCCGTTGAAATCTTCTGAAGACCACTTTACTCTTGTTCTTCATAGGAAAGATAGAAATGGTTGCCATGGTAACGGAATTTAAATCTTTTTCTTTTTATTAGATTAAAAATCAATTATTATTTAAATTCCCATTTTTTTTAAATTTATTTGTGTCTTTAATTGTTTCAAAGAAAACATATATGTCTCTCTCTCACTTGCAAACATCGTCTCTCTCTACTCTTTTTAAATTCCCTTTCCACCTTATCTTCGCATAGGAACAATGTTAATTTCCTATAGGGATTTGTATGTTAATTTCGATTCAAAAGGGGGTCCCCTTTAGAACTTTTTAGGCATTTAAAATTTTTTTTTCCAATTCTTATGAAATTTTGTATTTATTTACGATTCTATATTGTGTATAAAATGTCCAAATATGAGATTAAAATTTTGAAAAATAACCATAGTTTATTTGAAGCAGTCAACATTTAAAATGCAAGTTTGAAACTAAGGTGCTATCGGAAACTAAATATATCTCGACACAAAAAATCTGGTGTGACCAGCACAGTGCGCAACTTTCTCTTACCGAAGGGTAAGAGAAAGTTGTGTGCTGTGCGCCAGTCACACCAGATTTTTTAGATTCAGGGGACCTCAAAACGTGTATATCTATCAAAATCTCGACATCGAATTTTTGACATGAGTCCAATACTTCCTCTCTCTATATATTAACATATATAGAAATAAGAGAAAGTAAAAAAACAATACTTTCTCGCTATATATTACATATATAGGTAAGAGAAAGTAAAACCCGAGCTCCAGCTCGGTCAACTCGGAACTTAAAAATCAGAGCCGGAACTAGGAGGGGGGGCAAAATTTAATTTGCCGCCCCCTCCTTAAAATTTTCTATACAAAATTCATATTATTTTACCTTTTTTTTAGTAAATCTTTCTTTAATTGCTGCCCCCTGATATCTGCCGCCCGGGACAAACGCACCCATTGCCCCCCCTAGATCCGGTCCTGTTAAAAATAAGAGACAGTAATAAAATAATACAAAATTTGGACATTTGATTCTTTTTTTGTTCCTCTCTCTCAAAACGAAGAAGGGAGAAAAAAAGGAGAGAGAAAGATCCGTTAGGTCCTTAACTCTGCATGCTTACTCACTGAGATCTTTTTCTCAGTTGTTTATGTTGATGTGTTACATCTACTCACGTCTCTCTCTTCTGACAGTAAGGTAAATTTTCCATTTTTAAAAATAATAGGGATGTACTGTGTATTTATTTTCTCCAATACTCAATCTGGGTTGGATTAACAACCGGTCGAGATAAAATCGGGACCCTAACTCTGGAAGATAATCTGTCAGCTCAGTGAATAAGTGATTAAGTCGATTTTGTTTTTAAAGTTTACAAAACTGAACGTGTAAATTGATTTCCAAAAACGCACACGTTAATAACTACGTTTAGGGCCAGCCCCTGACTTGCTCACTTATATACCGATACGATACATATATGTTACTGCTTCTCTTAGGCTATTGAACTCATTTGGGACACAAATCGACTTAACCACTTATTCACTGGGGTGACAGATATAGGAAAATCTTTTTTGTTTTTAAGTTTTTCTTATCTATAATGTTACAAATGTGGATTTTATAGCTGACAACTTTCGATTACCGAAGGTAAGAGAAAGTTGTGTGCTGTGCGACAGTCACACCAGATTTTTAATTTTTCAAATATCTGTAACCGAATGTACATGGAATATATGATTGTGTTATTGTTTGTATGCCTATATTGACAACCCGCAAGCTCTGAGGATGGTCTTGACCAAGACCGAAACGTCAGCCTAGTGGGTCAATAAATGAAATAAAACTTAGCTGCTATTCTTTTATTTACCTATCTTATCTATAATACATTATATAGAGCAAATTCATGTCAGGTAAAAAAAATAAATCTTAAATCAATGATGGTAAATTATGTGGTAGTCCCACCAGATTTTTTACATTTGAAAATTATTTTTATTATTATTATTAAAAAAAAAAAAGATTTATTATATTCATTGAATTCGCCTACTTTCCTTTTTTGCCTCTTTGTTTATGGCATCAAGGATATTTAGAAAAAAAAAAAAATTTATAAAATTTCTCCAAATCTTTATGGAAATGAACAAAACATCCAAGTCCTTGCTTGCTGGTAGAAAAAGCCAATGATTTTTTTTTTTCTTTCTACGCTCTTAATTAATGAAATTATTATTTTAACGTTTTGATTTTTAAAAGCCAATAAAAATGTTTAAATTTGAATAAAAAAAAAAAGTTTGAATATTTAAAATCAGGTCGAGGCTTTTTATATTAAAAAGAAAAGGGATTTCTTATTGGGTGGTCTCTATAAATTTTCTACTCTCTTTATTTACGTCCAGGAGGCTGTGTCTTAATTAAGAATAAAAATCTGTGAAGGGCGATTTAGGATATAATATATTTACTCAGGGATGGTAACAAAATGTTTCTCATTTTGATCAAAAATCAACCATTTTTTAAATGCTCTTTGAAAAGTATATCAGTAAAATTTTTCGTGAAAATTGTTTGAAGTACACTTTACTGATGTATTTCAGTTTTCCAAATTCACTTTCCGGCTCTTCCTTCCATAGAGCCAATGTTAAATCCCTATGGGGATTTGCATGTTAATTTCGATTCAAAAGGGGGTCCCCTTTGGAACTTTTTACAAATTTAAAAAATGTTTCCCAATTCTTATGAAATTTTGTATTTAATTATGATTCTCTATTGTGCATAAAATATCCAAATATGAAATTAAAATTTTGAAAAATAACCATGGTTTATTTCAAGCAGTCAACATACGTTGAGCCCGTGAAAATTTTGAATCAATTGACTTTTTTACTTATAACTTTTGAAATACAAGTGGTCAAGTTAACTAAGGTTCTATGGAAAACTAAATATATCCGACAAAAGGTGACAAGCACGGTCTTTTACCAAAGGGTAAGAGAAAGTCGCACCAGATTTTTTTGTTTGATACTTTTGAAAAGGAAATGTTTTTGTAACCAAACCTGTAAAAAAATAATATTAATGCTAATAGAGTCAGAAAAATACAATAACAAGACGTTTGCAGCCAAATTTTCTATTATTTCGATTCTCACCCTCAAGGCTGAGGTCTAGGCCATCTTCAAAACTGCATACATACATAATACAAAATGCCAATTTTAGATTAGCACGCAATACACCTCCAATGCCATTACAATTATGAACCTGAACGGTGAGAATCTAAATAAAGGAAAATTTGTCTGCAAACGTCCCTTGTTATTTTTCTGACTCCATCACAGCCACGGTTCTTCATCAATTGAAAAAACATTAATTCAAAACGGGGGACCTGAAAACAGAGAACAGCAAAAAAGAGCTAAAAGTAAATTATTTTTTAGAAAGAACTAATTTTTTTTTAGAAAGCTAAAGACTTATGAAATTTTTTATCCTAATAATAAAATATCAGAAGGTGAAGAAAATAGACTTTATTCGGCCCAAAATTTTGGGCTTCACCTTCCTGTAAATTAGATAACCTTCCTCTATGCAAAAATTTTCAAATGTAAAAAATCTGGTGTAGACAACCACATAATTTACCATCGTTGATTTTTTATCTGACATGCATTTGTTTCACTATATTGACAGATATATTATAGATAAGAAAAACAAAAAAAAAAAAAAATCATTTTCCAATATCTGTCAGTCCAGTGAATAAGTGGTTGAGTCGATTTTGTCCAAAATGAGCCAAGTAGTCTAAGAGAAGCAGGGAGGTATTTTCTTCGTTGTATATAAGTGGGCAAGAAATTGGATCTAAACGTAGTTATTAAGGAGGTCAACCCAAATCTTCAGTTTTGTAAACTTAAAAAGTTGTGCCATGAAAAATAAACCAAAACGACTTAACCACTTTTCCAAGCAGACATATTGCGACCCTGTTACGCATTAGTGTGTCAAGCGCCACCTACCGAGTTTTGACAAAATTAACATTAAAGTTTTTTGCTTTCATTGGATTATGTATAATTTTTTTTGCCATTTGTGCAAGTAACATTAAATATAAATTTTTTTAGGACATATTTCATTTAAAATATTATTAATTATAGCATTTGAAACAATTTTCCGTGCTTAACTCAATTTTTAATTTTTTGGCGCTTGACACACTAATGCATAACAGGGTCCATATATCTTCCAGATTTGGGGTTACCATACGTCCCGGTTTTAAACACTTATTCCACTGTCCCGAACGGTTGTTAATCCCACCCAGTGTTGGTGAAAATGAATACACAGTACCGTACCGCGAGCGCCACAATTAATTTCCCACCTGGGGTCTAGAGTCTTGAGGTATCAATGGTCAGTTGTTCATTTCCCATCTTAAAGCGACTCAAACAAAAGCTTTTTGTTATTTATTTATTTATTTTCTAACCTTTTTTCTCTTCTTTTATTAATCCAACCTTGAACTAATTTAACCCATTAAGAAAAGAAAGAAGAATTATTTTCCAGTGATTCTCGATTAAAAAAAAAGAAAGAAAAGAAGGTTTAATATTCTCTCTCACTGTATGTGCATATTTATGTATTCATGTGTGGGCGCCTAAAAATACGCACCCGCGGCGCCGGACTAATTTTGCAGAAGTCGACACATCGCGCCTACGCTACGCCCTATCTATACACACACACACACACACACACACACACACACTTACACGCAGACACACCCACGTCAAGAATTGCTTACTCCCTTGCAGATGCAATTTCCAAAATGTCGTCAGGTCATTCTCTCTCTCTAAATATTATTTGTCATTTTTTGATTTTAGCAGTTTTTTAAGTTTTAGAATTTATCGATTATTAAATTTTCCCCGCCATCCTGTTGGCCCTTGGAGTATAGAGAATCAACCTCCAAGGGTTTCTTTTATTTTCTAAAGAATTTCTTCTCTATCACAGGATAAATTTTTCGCTAGACAAGCAGTAAATTTGTGATTCGAATAAAAGTTAGGGTGAACATTTTTTTTAACTTGATCAAGATAATTTGCAGTTTTTTTTGACGTGACAACGTCTTACAAATCATGTGTCTATAGTGGCATGTTAGAGGGGCATGCACGAAAAAGTTTATTGGCTTGAATAACTCTTCTGTCTTAAGAGGTATAATTATGGGAAATATACGGTTAGAAAGAATGAGTTTTCAGCTAAAAAAATTCACCATTTATTTTTTTCTTATCATTTTATTTTACCGCGCTGCGGTAAATTCTAATTTGAAAGTTTAAACTCCTGTAGATTCTGAACGGCTAATCAGATCAGACTAAATTGGATGTCATTTGGTGCAGAAAGAAAACCTCTAATAGAATAAATAAAAAAATCCCGAGTAATTAACTCAAAAATTGGTTTTTTTCTCGAAAAACCTCATTTTTTAGACAAAAAAATATCGAAAAATAGCCCTACTTGTGCAACGCATAGCGACTTGACCATAAAAGCTACATTAAATCTAAATATAGTTTTAGAAAGAGTGGTTCAATACCCCCGGACTTTTTTTCTTATTTTTGATATGACGTCATTTTACCGCATGAGAGCACTCGGCGGGATTTCGTTTTTCGAAATTTTAAACCCCTGTAGATTCCGAACGGCTAATCAGATCAGACTAAATGAGATGTCATTTGGTGCAGAAAGATAACCTCTAATAGAATAAATAAAAAAATCCCGAGTAATTAACTCCAAAATTGTTTTTTTTCTCGAAAAACCTCATTTTTTAAGCATAAGCCGCCCTTAATGGATAAAAGTTTGGCCACACCTGTCATATATTGTTTCAATGAAAATGTTTGAACATGTTTATTTATGAAAACAAACTACTAGTAAAAAAAAAAAAACAAAAACAATACTTTCTCTCTTTATATTTCAATATAGGTAAGAGAAAAAAAATTTTTTTGAAGTCAAGCAAAAGACGTTGTCACGTTAAAAAGCCACCGGCTGTGTAGAAGACACAGCCAACACCTAATTTTTTTTTAATCAATAGAAACCTACCATAACATTCTCTAAAAGGCTGCAAAACCTCATTTCGAAATTCGAATTGGAAGTTGGTCAAACTGTTTTTTACTTTCTCTTATCTATATATATATGTAATACCAGTATATATAGGTCTAGGTCATTTGTTCAGGGGCCCACATCTTGTGGGTACGTGGATGGCGACCACGAGCTGCCCTAGCTGGGATTGGCAGTACTTCTGTTCTTTGAATGTCAGTCTCTTCCCTTTTCAAAAAGCGTTAGACCTTGCTACTGGCCGGCCTGTTCTATTTCTTCCCGGTTACAAAAACTCATGAACCGCCGACCCCACACCACGGGGTTAAGGCGAAGAAAGAAGAAGAAGAAGAAGAAGAAGATATAGGCCTTTGTCTATAGAAAGAAAGTATTGGATTCATGTCAAAAATCCGATATCGAGATTTGATGGATATACACGTTTCGAGGTCCCCTGAATCCAAAAAAGTAAAAAGTGGTTTCGCAACATGACTGTCTGTGTGTCTGTGAACAAAATATTTCAAGCCACCTCTTTTGAACAAAATCGGCCAAAAAGTGCTAGGCTAGTATTTTACTGATGTACTTTTTCAGTTTTTTTATTTTTCAATTTTCTCAAAATTCGCTCCAACGATTTTGATTAAAATTCAAAATTATTTTTTAGATTTAAAAGACTTTAAAATGTACTTTCTCATTTTGTTCTCAATATTGTTTGAAGCACACTTTACTCTTATACTTCATAGGAAAGGTAGGAGAATTGGTTGTCATGGTAACAAAGTATAAATATTAACCCATATTTATAAATTTTTGTTTCGCTTCGCTCACTCTTGTATTCTAATATATCGACGGAAACTATACATATATCGACACAAAAAAATCTGGTTTGACAAGCACAGAACACAACGTTCTCTTACCAAAGGTAAAAGAAAGTTGTGTGTTGTGTGTCCAGTCACACCAGATTTTTTAAAAGTCTTTTCGGCATCTTAGGCCATTTGAATTTTAAACGATAATTAGAATTAACGATATAGCTTATATTTTGAGGGCCCAGGCACATTTGGTATCCAAATGATTTAAATAAATATTCCCGGACTGGTAGATTCGAACCCGGCCCCCTTAAGGGGTAGGGATTTGCCAGCCCGAATCCTCAGCTCCCCTCGACCGTTTTTCTTGCGCTTGTCTGCTGCACAGAGCGGTCGATATATCTAGATCTACAATATATCAGAAGAAAATACTGGCAATTGCAAAAAAAAAATAAATAAAAATAAATCAATATTACATTTTAACTTTCTCTTACCTATATAGGTAGGAAAGTATTGTTTTCAAATAAAATTTGTGTGAATGTCGACTTAAGGCATAAAAAGAACAAATGCTATTTGTTCTAATGTTACGCAATCTCTCTTCTCTTCTCTCTGTTAGCCTTCTTTATTTATTTGTACTCTTACACTTTGTGTTAAATACAAGCATTTGACTCTTTTATTGCAAATATGTAAATTAAATTAGATTTATTGATTTTTTTTTTAAATTTTTTAACGGTTTCAAGTGAGCCTCGAAAAAATAATGAAATTGACATTTGACAATGTGGAAAAGTTTTTTTGAAAAGATATAACTAATATAGCAGTGCTATAGTATAGTGCCTATTCTAGGTTGGTCTTTTGATGGTCTTTGTAAATAGGATTATTGGTTTAATTTAAGAGGAGATGCTCGACAAATATACGTCTAGATGTGACTTTTTGTTACTGCTTACTATTGATTTTTATATTATTAACGTCACCCACGAGCTGGTCTAGGAAATGGGGCGCCGATGCTGATGATAAAAAGCGGGGCCAATTACACATTTCTTGAGACCGTCCTGCTCAGAAACATGCAAAAAGTTGATTCTAAGAGAAGGGGATCCTATTATTTTCTTGACCTTGATTAAGCGTTCGCTATTATTCTATTTTTTACGGTTAAATTAAGGTTTCCATTTGAAAAACTTGGTCTAGGTCAAAAAATAATAAGAAAATTTTCTTCTTTCTCGGTTTGAAACTTGTTTTCTCTATAAATATGAGTTTCTGAGATAGAAAAATATTCACTCTTCAGGCTCTATATCATATATGATGTATGGAAAATTTATTGCGAAGTGTCCGTCCGTTTGCAGCAAACTTCACGTAGAAATTTCGAAGTGGAATGGAGAGCGTTTTGGCCATCCAGGAAAAATGCTCGCGTCCCAAAATCCCCAGATTTTAAAGCTCAAAAAATTCCTGAGTTTTTCCCATTGGAAAGCATTGAGTTTTATCTTATCTGAGTGCATGTATTCCTGCACGGTTCCCTTCCACTGGTTGATGTCGAAGCCAACATCGTGCATCAATAACTGCTTCATCAACCGCGCCCCACGGATTGCGTTCTTCATTGGACCAAATAGTTGACGGTGCGAGATCGGGGCTGAATGATGGATGAGGAAGAACAGTCCACTGAAGTTTCGTGAGCCACTCCTACGAAGATTATGGACTGTTCTTAATCATCCACCCTACAGCCCCGATCTCGCACCGTCGGATTTCATCTGTTTGGCCCAATGAAGAACACAATCCGTGGAACTAGGTTGATGAAGCAGTGATTGATGCAGCACGATATTGGCTCCGACATCAACCAGTGGAATAGAACCGGACATACATGTCCTCACTACAAGGTGCCTTAAAGCCGTAGCATTGAATGGAGATTAAGTTGAAAAATGCTGTTGTGTAGCTAAAAGAATGGGGAATAACTTGGTGTATTTGAATGCTGAATAAAACAATCCCTGTTTCAGAAAAAAAATGTGTTGCATTACTTATTGAACTCCCCTCGTATTTCTCATGTAGCCTATATTTGGTTGACAAATTCCGACACATGATAAGGGAAATGTGAGGATCGAGTCCGTTAGAGGGAGTCCTGGATAGAAGCTAAGCTCGACGAAGGCGGGCTGTGCAACTAGTCTATATTTAGGCTATAATTCGCCAAAGTCTGTCTTTAATGAAAATTAATTTAGAATAAAATTTTTCTCTCTCCAGGGGGGAGGAAGAAGTGGGTAAACTTCCTTTCTTCTTGGGCCACTGAACGTGTATTTCCTTTGAAATATCAATATCAACCTCGAAATGTTTTTTTGAATAAAAGATTGATATTTGCATTGACGTCACATCTTTTGTTGCCCAAATCTTCCGGAAATGAACCCCCCCCCCGCCGTCCTTTCCCTGCCTCCAATTGGCAGACATTCTTATGGACCAGAAATGAGACATGTGTCATTTGGATTCCCAACTAGCCACACCAAAAAATAGTTATTTTTAAAATAAATCATCATTCAACCAAAACAAGGAATATTGACTGACTGTTTTGTTTGATGACGATCATCTTCTAGTTTCAAAAATAATTTAAGCAATTTTTATGAGCAATCTAAAAAAAAAAAAAAAAAAAAATTAACGAGAAAAGAAACTTTGAAATGAATTCTTTATGCTGTTTAAATATTTACATTCACAAAAAAAATGAGTGTAGGATTTTGTTTACGAATCGGTTGGTGATTATCCTCCTCTCTAGGAGTTACACACATCCTCCTAATAATAATATTAACATCTATAAGGAATCGGTCCATCGGAGGTGGTAAAAATGCCCCAAAGGAACCAGTATTCTTCTCAATATCCTCAAATAAAAAAATTATTGGGCCAGATGAATGATAAAAATTCTAATAAGAGAATCTCGAAAAATTAGTATGATTAGATTACACCTTACTTGCTAAAAAGGGTCAATATTATGACAAGAGCCACGTCAATCAGCTCTTCTTGGTATTGCTAATAATTTAATTAGTTATTTGGCCGTTTTAATTAATTCTCTTACCTATGCACCAGCATGCTAATATCTAAAGAGATGAAGAGATTGGGTTCATGTCAAAAATTGGATATATGAGATTTTGATAGAAATACACGTTTTGAGGTCCATAAAAATTCTCAAAATGTTCTGACTCTCTGTATGTGTATAAATAAAGAAAGAAGAAATTGAGCTACGAAGTTGAAATTTTATTAGGGTCTGAAGATTTTCAATCGAAACCGAATATTCGGCCTCAATCTTAGTTTCGACCGAAACCGTAATCCAAACCGAAACTTGTATTTCCTAAAAAAAATTCATATCATTTTACATTTTTACTTTCTCTTACCTATGTATATATGTAATATATATATAGAGAGAAAGTATTGGATTCATGTCAAAAATTCGATGTCGAGATTTTGATGGATCTTCACGTTTTGAGGTCCCCTGAATCCAAAAAAGTGGTTTTCGCGACATGGTCTGTGTGTGTGTGTGTGTGTGGGTGGGTGTGTGTGTGGGTGTGTGTGTGTGTGTTCACTTTTAAGCATGAAGGAATTGAGCTATGAGGTTGAAATTTTATATTTAAGATAAACACCCCCCGGGACCGGAAAAATAAGCTTTTAATTAAAATCGGCCAAAGATTACTAGTACTTTACTGATGTACTTTTTCAGTTTTTTTCGATTTTCTCAAAATTTGCTCCAACGATTTTTTTTAAATTCAAAAATCAATTATTTTTTAGATGCTCTTTAAAATGTATATTCTCATTTTGCAATTGAAATCTTCTGAAGACCACTTTACTCTTGTATTTCATAGGGAAGATAGGAGAAATGGTTGCCATGGTAACAAAATATAAATATTTTCCCATACTTATAAATTTTACATCTGAATTCATATGTTCCGTACTGTCGGGAACTAAATATATGTCGACACAAAAAATCTGGTGTGACAAGCACAGTACACAACTTTCGATTACCGAAGGTAAGAGAAAGTTGTGTGCTGTGCGCCAGTCACACCAGATTTTTTTTTTTTATTTGAAATTTTTTCCACCCTGCGGAAATTTTTTTCCTCTCCCGTGAAAATCATTTTACCTTTTTATTTTAGGGAGAATAAATTTTTTCTTCAGGTTTCGGCAAGCCGAAAGTTTCCGCTACTTTTTGACCGAAACCGAAGCTACGGCCGAAACCAGGATTTTTGGCCGAAATTGACCGAAACCGAATATTCGGTCGGTTCCTAAATTTTATATTTAAGTTAATTATCCTCTTCAGACGTGAAAATAAGCATTTAAATAAAATCGGCCAAAGAGTAGGCCTACTAGTGCTTTACTGTTATACTTTTTTAGTTTTTTTTTTCGATTTTACCAAAAATGGCTCTTACGATTTTGATTAAAATTCATAAATCACTTATTTTTTTAGACGCTCTTTATTCTCATTTCGCTCTCAAGATTGTTTGAAGCGCACTTTATTCTTGTACTTCATATGAAAAATTGCGGCCAATGTAACAAAATATAAAAATTTTTTGATTTTTAGAAATTTTAGTGCTGAAAACTAAATATATATATCGACACAAAAAATCTGATTGGTCAAGCCCAGAACATCTTTCAATTAACAAAGATAAGAGAAAGTTATTTGCTTTGCAACAATCACACCATATTTTCTTAATATTCAATTCCATATACCTACGGGAAATTTTTAACAGGCGGACACACAGCTATCAGTATGTACTAATACATGAAATGGGAGAGATAATGTGCGCGCTACTTGATCATTTCATAACACAATGCATAATTAAAGGCGAGCAAGGGGGAATTTATACGCAGAGGCCGCGCACCTCGGGCCTCACAAGCTAGTCATTAGTCATCTCCGATATATAGGCCCACTAGTATTGTATATCCTATATAATAAAAATTTGAAAAACTACTACCTATACTTTTGATTATTGTTAAATTCCACTCAGGTGTCAAATTTATTCTTTTCATTTTTTTTTTTTTTTGTTTAAATGCAAATAACCAAAAAGCCGAACGAAATAAAAAAAAAATGCAAATAAATTTAAACAAAGGTATTGCAGATTATTCTATACTAGAAAGAAAATAAATCTGGGGTGACAACGCACAACACACAACTTTCTCTTACCTTAGGTAATCTAAAGTGTGTACTGTACTGTAACACCAGATTTTTTTTGTGTTGGGATATATATAGTTTTCCATAGCACTTTAGTTTCAAACTTGCCATTTATTAGTAAAAAAAAAGTAAAAAAAGTCAATTGATATTTTATGCAAAATAGAGAATGGTAAATAAATACAAAATTTGATAAGAAATGGAAAATTTTTTTTTTAATGTAGGCCAATAAAAAGTTTCAAAGGGGACCCCTTTGAAATTATCATAAAAATCCCCTAAGGATTTAATATTGGCTCTATGGAAGGAAGAGCCGGAAAATGAATTTGAAAAATCTGAAATAGCTACATCAGTAAAGTCTAAACAATTTTCACGAAAAGTTTTACTTTTTAAAGAGCATTTATAAAAATTAGGAACCGACCGATTATTCTATTTCGGTTACGGTTCGGCCAAAAATCCTGGTTTCGGCCAAAAACTAGCCGAAATCTGAGTTTTAAAAGATGGGATGAGTCCCGGGCGGAAAATTTACGTTTTGTTAGGGAAAAGTAAAAAAAAAAAGATGAAATGATGAATTTTGCATAGAAAATACAAGTTTCGTTTACGATTTCGGCGGAAACTAAGATTGAGGCCGAAATTCTGTTTCGGTTTTGAAAATCTTGTTTCGGTCGGACCCTAATAAAATAAATATAGTTGATTTATGAATTTTCATCATACAGACACACACACACCAATTGCGGGACAGACCAATTTGCGGGATCCACTTTTTTTGGACTCAGGGGACCTCGAAACATGTATTTCCATCAAAATCTCGACCAGGGGCGCATTAAAGGGGGGGGGGCGGTGGGGGCGAATGCCCCCTCCCCGAGAAGAAATTCAAACAGTTATAAAAACTAGTAATCTAAAAAAATTATGATTTCCGCTCTTTAATTTCAATTGAATTTGTTACCAATCAATTTAAATAAATAGGAAAGGGGTCTAAATGGCCATAGATGCCGACAAAGTCCTTAAATAAAAAAAAAAAAAAAAAAAACCGCCCCCCCCCCCGACAAAATTTCATTAATCCGCCACTGATCTCGACATCTAATTTTTGACATGATCGCAATACTTTCTCACTATAGTCTATATTACATGTAGAGGTAAGAGAAAGTGAAAAATGATAGAATGTCCCTGAAAGCCACAAGATCCGGAATTTGATCTCAATTCCATCAAATTAAAAAAAGATTGTGATTGATGATGGATTTATTATCAACAAAAAAATATTTTTTATTTATAAAAGTAACAAAAAAGGAGCATTGAAATCTTTAATGCATTTTTTTCTGTTTTTTTATTTATCTTTCAGTCATGATGTTTGTTTATCGAACTGCATCAGGCCTCTACTCTCTTTCTCTCGCTGATAGGAAATGATCTCATTCATAATTTAAAATTTGCACATCTCTCTCTCTTCTCCTTGAATGAATAGATTCTCTTTATAGGAGTTAATTCATTTGGCATTTAGTCCTCATGGCAGATATATTGAAACAACCAACGTTAAATAAATCCAATCTTTATTAAGAGGCAGGCGGAGGATTTAATTAAGAAAAAAATAATCGCACCGGTTCCAGGTTCCTTTTGCGGAATTAATTGAAAAATAAAATTTTTAATGAATTCTTCTCGTTCTGCTTGACCCGTTGAATTGAGTCCGAGGTAAATGCAATGACAGGGAGAGGAAATAGAAGAGACAGGAAGTCTCTCTGTCACACAAATTTTGTATTCCTCTCTCTCTCTCTCTCTTTTTTTTACTTTCTCTTACCTCTATATATATGTTACTATATAGAGAGAGAAAGTATTGAATTCATGTCAAAAATTCGATGTCGAGATTTTGATGGATATACACGTTTTGAGGTCCCCTGAATCCAAAAAAAGTGGTTTTCGCGACATGGTCTGTCTGACTGTAAACAAAATATCTCAAGAACGGAAATGAGCTAGGAGGTTGAAATTTTATATTTAAGTTAAGCCCCCCTACGGGACGTGACACGATAGCTTTTAACAAAATCGACCAAAGAGTACTAGTACTTTACTGATGTACTTTTTCAGTTTTTTTCGATTTTCTCAAAATTTGCTCCAACGATTTTGTTTAAAATTCAAAAATAATTCTTTTTTAGATGCTCTTTAAAATGTATATTCTCATTTTGCCCTTGAAATCTTCTGAAGACCACTCTACTCTAGTACTTCATAGGAAAGATAGGAGAAATGGTTGCCATGGTAACAAAATATAAATATTTTCCCATTCTATAAATTTTACATCTTTTTTTTTTTTAAACATTCACACTTTTTTCTCATTCACACTCACACATACATTCACACTGTCTTTTTCAGCAACTCAGGCCATATAAGACATTTACGATATCCGTTATTGATTTAATAAACATATATGGGTTCCAGCAGGCATTCTTATTTAAGCCATTTGGTATCCAATTGTTTAAATAAAATCATCGGACTGCCTGAGATCCGAACCCGCGACGTTTGGTATACGAGGTTAGCACGCTAACCTCTACCCAAGCCCCGAGGGCAATTTTACATCTTGAAATTCGAATGTACCGTACTGTCGGAAACTAAATATATGTCGACACAAAAATCTGGTGTGGGCAAGCACAGTACACAACATTCGATTACCTAAGGTAAGAGAAAGTTGTGTGCTGTGCGACAGTCACACCA
>JAKCPI010029798.1:0-23190 GCA_023213315.1 Euborellia annulipes | reverse complement strand
CCTCCAGGTGCTACAAACCCATGGGCGTAACTAAGGGGTGCCGAGGGGTCTGCTCCCTCCCCAGAAAGCCCCTTGCACCAAGAAAAATTGAGACCGCGACCCTCGGTATAGAAAGCAGGCGCTCTACCAACTTCACCAAGCCCGAGGGCATTAAGACTTTTTTAGATTATATTCAGAAATACATGTAGTTGAAAAGTAAGGTAATAAATCTTTATTAATTACTGACAACTTCTATATTAAAAAAAGACTCTAGGTTTGAGAGGTGCGAGAAATTAATCATCTCGTAAAAAGAGATTGATTGAAACTTGGCATCAGTTTTGATTTGGGCCTTCAAAGAGTTTGTTCATGAGCTCGGAGGAAGTGGAGATAAGTCGACAAAAGCTAATCAGATCTCGTGTACCTCAAGGGCTTTAGTAAACTATTCTCGAATAATAGGAGAGAGTGTCTTTCTGGCTGCTAGGCGGACTGACCAACTTGTAAACAACTCAACTGCTAAATACGAGAGGATTATTATAGGTCATGCCTCGAAATGGGCGACCTACCGTAAATCCTTCTCGGAAATTTTCTAATTGTATTCAAGGATAGATCCTAATCCCCAGTTGGGGTTAATTTCTTTTTGATGTTGGAATATCCTGAGAGATGGGAGAAACTTGTTTCCTAATTAAACAAGAATAAAGTCAGCTTAATCACGATGGCCAAATTAATTCTTCAATGTTAGGACCTTTTCTTTTTTCAGAATCTGCCAAATATTGAAAATAATTAAAATAACGTCTGAAAACTTAAATAAACAAAAAATTTTTAAGATTTTTAATTAAAAAGTTTTTTTTTTGGTTTATAAAATTTTTTTAATAATTAATAAGCAAAATAATTAAAAAATAAAATATAAGTTTGTTAACAAAAAAGTTTTTGCTACAAATTTGCCTACGCATATGATATGGATATTTTAATCTCGTCTCTTGTTGCGTGCAAACTCCTCCATCTACATAATCAAACATAAAATGATAAGTTTTTTGACAAGGGATCCCCTAATGGAAGACCAAGTCTCGAAATATCTTTCTTCAGGCTCTTCATTTCATATTAAAAAGTTTTTCATTAGCCTTGAAATTTTAAAACAAACAAGTATCAAGTTTTAAGAGGAACAACACCCACTCTCTTTATTATCTTAGGGGAATAACTTAGAGAGAGTAACCTATCTCTAGCTTAGGATGATTTTTCTAAAAAAAAAATTTTCTTATTAAAAATATAAAATGTTTTTTAAAGGATAATGCAAATGAACTGTAAATTTTGAAGGACTCGGCAAAAGAGTCAAATATAAGTCAAAATATTCGTAGTTATCAGAAATTGCAAACTTGTTAAGTTGTTACTGAACTTATTTGTATCAGTGTTATCTGTAATAGTGTTCTTGTATGATGTTTATTTATATTATTGTTATTTGTACGATTGTTCTTGTAATGTGTTTATTTATATGTTTATTATTTCTATCAGTGGTTCTGTAATGTGTTTAGTTATATTAGTGTTATTTTTATTAATGTTTTTGTATTCTGTTTATGTATGTATTAATGTATAATATTTGTATAATGTTAAAACTGGCTGGATGGCCTATGGCCAACAGGCAAAATAAATAAAAAAAAATTTGTTACTTAAGTTAAGTTGTTACTTAAGATAAGTTAACATAAATAACATTCATATTAGAATTTTGTGTAAATCTTTTGTGATATACATCACATTCGAATCAGGGGCGTATATAGAAATTTTTTCGGGGGGGGGGCCTGAACTCAAAAATTTTTCTGCGGAAAACTTTTTTTTTAAGAAACTAAATTTTTTTTCACTCGAAATTTTTTGCGGAACATTTTTTCTTTTGCGAAATCAAAGTTTTGCACTCTGCGGAAAAATTTGTTGCGCTGATGTCTGTATATCCCTATATATGTATATGTGTTGGGAAATTTTGGGGGGGGGTCCGGGCCCCCTCGCCCCCCCCCTTATATATATATTAGAATTGTATTCTTGGTAAAAAAATGGTGTTCCAAAAATAATGGTGCGTTCTACTCACTATGGGGTCGACTTTTTGTCAAGATTGGCCAAGACCAAAAAGTCATTACGTGTTGTTAATCTTTTTTGACCCTTTTTTTACTTTCTCTTACCCTATATATTTAAATTGAAGTCAATATATAAACTGTAATCGCATCGTTAAAATTTAATTATTTTATTAAACAAAAAATATATATATATATATATATATATAATTTTAAAAAGTTGAGAAATAAAAGTTAATTCCATTAGTATTTCAATTTTTTTTTAATAAAGCAAGAATCAACGTCAAATATAGAAATATATTTTATTTTAAAGCGTCCCAGACCGCACCCACCTGGATGAGAATAGAGACAGGCTTGGATCACACATGCGCGGGCGGATAAGGGGTTTTGATTTACGTAGTCAGCTCGGGTTACCAAAAGCAAGGGTTAACGAGAGAAACTCTCGCCCAGGCACCTAAAACACCCAGCACCGATCTCGATATGCTTCGCATCCTACTGAAGGCACCTACCTCCTCATTCACATCGTCATCAACTCTGCATCTGCAATAAGTGCTTCCGACTCTCACCTCGCTCTCTCGATTCTAGTTTCCATCTAATTAAAATGATAATACATTTTGGCATTCTTAGCAAGACAGATTTTCCTTTCGAAAGTAAAAACATGATGTTAACAAATGATGAATCTTAATAAACGGATAAAAAATATTTAAATTGTAGGTAAGCCGATCTTAAAAAATATTAAGAAAAGTACAATTTTATCATCCAAATCAAAGAAAGAAAGAAATAATAATTTATTTTCCTATTTAAAATTAAAATGCATGATAAAATAAAATTTTTTAAAACTACTGTATTTATAAACGTCAAAGGGGTCGTGACTCCCCCCCCCCCAAAAAAAAAATCTTTCGGCATCTTAGGTCATTTAAGACTTAAGAAAAATAGAAATCTTTTAAATTAAAAAAAATTAAAAAGAGTAAGAAATTCATTTTTTTCAAAATATTTTATACATACCCTATTGTATTTCTAATTTCTAAAAACATTTCATATTGAATTAAAAGAAGAAAATTAAAAATATTTATTTCCTTCAAATAGTATAAATATTGCCTAAAAATTTTTTTGATAAAATCACTTGCAAATTTTTTTAAAATTTTATTAAAATTGTGATTTTATTAAAAATTTTAAAGCTTTATAGTAGATTTGTTTTTGTTTTATACTTTTTGAACATATTAAATTATTTTAATTTTCTAAAAAAATTTGTTTGCCTCCCCCCTGATTCAAATTCGTTCCGGCGCCCCTGGAGAAGACTGTGTGAATGTGTGTATGAGTGTGAGTGTGAACGAGGAAGAAAAAAGTGTGAATATTTAAAAAAAAAAAAGTGACTCCCCCAAAATGTAGGGCTAGGACCGCCCTTGATAAACGTAACTAGTCGCGCCATCCAACTTCGGCGAACTCCGCATCTAGCTATTGGAGCGAAACTCTTCTGTGCCGGATTACCTTTACGTGTTAAGTTCAGACAAGCCTACTAAATTTTAGAGTTTGAATCCTAATGTACTGCCGGAAACTAAATATATATGTCAACACAAAAAACCTTGTGAGACAAGCACTATCTTACCTTCAGTAATTGAAATTTGTGTGCTCTCCGATCATTCACGCCAGATTTTTTTTCTTATACACCAAGAAAGTTTATTTAGCTTTGTTTCTCCTAAAGGCACTTTTTTAAGTTTCTTTCTAGTATTATCCTTTTTCCTAAGTGAAGTAGTGCTTGCTTAAAATTAAAGAGGAAGGTGCATCTCTCTCCTTTTCTTGCTCGGAGTCACAAACAGCATGTAATTTTATATAATCATTTTAAATTTAAATTGCAAACTTTTAAAAGTTATTTGGAGTGTAAAATCACATCCAGTACTTTCCTTTATGAGGGTTGAACATTAAAGCTTCAAATTTTCGATTTTACGGAAAAATTAGAATGACGAAACCAGGGACGGGGCCAGAAACCAGAGAAAAAATGGTCTCTAAGCCGGCCGGAGATGAATTTTTCAGCTTTAGTAATTTTATTATCTTTCATTTTAAAAAGGTTTGTATTTGTTTTCAATATTATTAACCATAAAAGGATCGTGTTTAAGAGACAAATAGAAGAGGTCCATTTTTTTATACTTTGCATAATTTAAATCGTACATAATTTAAATCAGCATCTGACCGTGAGAGAAAATAATCTGGTGAACTTAACGCACACAACTTTCTCTTACCCTTCGATAAGAGAAAGTTGTGCATCGTGCTGATCACATCAGATTTTTTGTGTCGAGATATACTGGTATTTAGTTTCCCATAGCAAGTGATCAAGTTCAGAACTAAGGTGCTTAGTTCTGAACTTGATCACTACATTTCATATGTAAAAAAAAGTCAATTGATTCAAAATTTCCATAGGCTCTGTGTATTTTAAATGTTGACTGCTTGAAATAAACTCTGGTTATTTTTTAAAATTTTAATCTCATATTTGGATATTTTATACACAGTAAAGAATCCTAAATAAATACAAAATTTTATAAGAATTGGAAAAAGGAAAAGTAAAAAGTTCCAAAGGGGACCCCCTTTTTAAATCGAAATTAACATGCAAATCTCCATAGGAATTTAACATTGACTCTATGAAAGGGAGGGCCGGAAAATGAATTTGAAAAATGTGAAATACTAGATCACGAAAAATTTTACTGATATACTTTTTTTAACGAGTATCTAAAAAATAGTTGACTTTCGAATTTTAATCAAAATCTTTAGAGCCGATTTTGAGAAAATAAAAAAAAAAAAATTGAAAAATTACTACTACTACTAGTATTTTTTGACTCATTTTAACGGTCCTAACTTAAATATAAGTAAAATTTCAACCTCGTAGCTCATTTCCTTCATGCTTAAAATCGTTACACACCCACAGACAGGCAGTCAGGTAGACGCGCTCACAGACCAATTTGCGGGACCCACTTTTTTGTACTCTAACATATATTTCCATCAAAATCTCTACATAGAATTTTTTGACATGATCGCAATACTTTCACACTAAATATAGGCAAGAGAAAGTAAAAATATAATGTGCTTAAGAGTACATGACATAACTTTTAACTTACCTGCTTATTTAAGCTTTTATTAATTATTTTTTACCTCAAAATTTTTATAGGGAGTAGCGATGAAGAGGGGAACCTCATTACATGAAATAATACGTTTATGATAGCCTATTAATAATATTGAATAAGAGAATTGATGCCATTTTAGAGGGTAGAATCTTTGGCCATTGATAAAAGCCGATCGAGGCCGCCTCGGCTGACCTCGTTGCCGCACCCATCAGAGTACAATGTCTGTTCTTAAGAGTTGCCAAGTCGTTTGTTATTCATGACTCCCAAAGTAGAGAGACGCCTTGATGGTATAGCATTTATTATTAACGTTAAAATTTCCCGCGCCGAATATTAAAAAGACACCGAGAGAGAGAAGTCTCTCCAAAAAGGATGCTGACGCCAAAAAAGTTTAAATTGATTTCGTTAGGCGAAGGCCGAAAAAGCATCTCAATGAATTCACAAGACGAGATTAATTAATATCTAAGAAATGGAAAGAGAAATCGCCTCCTCTCTCTCCCTCTCTCTTTCTTAATACTCAAAGAAACAATATACAGAGATAAATTATTTTTTTTATTATTTTTTCTTTTTTTTTTTAATTCGTAAATGAAATGTTTTTTAAAATATGGATTTTAATGAATGTGCAAATAATAAAATAACAGTTTGAATATAGAATTGCAAATTAAGTTAATTAGTTCCATAAAAACAAACGAAATATATTTCTAAAAATGAAAAAGAGAGATTGTCTATTAAAGAAAAAGGAGACAAAAATAGACACAAAAGGCTAAAATGGATAAAGTTCATTTAATTTAGATATTTTAGGAGTGGAGAGACCATTGTACTGCAAATTATCACCCTCTCTCTCCTAATATCAATGACAATGATGCTTGATTATAGCCGTATCCTGGGAGGGGAATAAGAGAGTCTAAACCCCCCCTCCATAAAATAAATATAGAAAGAATTATTAGGCAAATAGTGTTAAATTTTGTATCTTGTTAGTAATTATAAAAAATATTTAATATTTTAAAATTTATTGATTGGTAGTGTGGAACACTCATCCAGAACTAATCCCCCCCCCCTCTGAAAAATTAATATTAAAATGGAAATTTTCAATGAATTAATATTTTGTATTGATATATTAAGGGGTTCAGGAGCGACGTCTAAACGTACTTTAAAAAAAAACTAGACTATTATAAGGGATTTTTCAATGGGGTTTTTTTTTTTAATGAATTAAATTCATAAGAGATTATTGGGACTTCGAGCTATAATTTTTTTAATGACTTATTAAAAAATTATTGTAATTAATTTTTTGTTATAAAGCAAATACAAAAAAAAAAACAATCTGTCCCAATAATCTTTAATTTTTTTTTAATTTAAAAATGAATTTATTGTTATTATTAATCACATATTAATTAAGAAATTTTTAAAATAAGCTTAGATGATTTATTTAAGAACCAACTGTCAAATTAGTTCAGCATTCTTGCAATAGATGGCAGGCTAGTCTAACAGCCGATATAGTATTAGCCTATATCTGGCCTATATTTATATATTTTTATGCTTTTATAAAAGATACATAATATATAATAACATTTATAAAGTATTTATTGTTAAAAGATCGATGAAAATCAACCAAATGCATTAAATATTATTAGCTACCATTCTGACATCTCTTGGCAAATTTTTGAATTACTTGATTTTTTGGTCATACTTTTTATGACACACTACGCCATCTAATCCGGAAAAACATGCGTAACACTTTCGCTCCCGTTACCCCTTAAATAAATATCAAATGTCAAGATGTTTATAAAATGGCGGAGCTTTGCTTGCGCAAATATGCTTGTGCATGATTAAAATTCAATCGAGCATCAAGCAGCTTGCACAATTAAAATGCTTGCGCTACGAAAACAGTTTGTCAAGTTTGCAGTTACCTGTGTAGCCATTACCCCGGTTTAGACATTAAAGTATTCAGTCGTGATATTTGAAATTTAAAGTCAATTTATTTCTAATTCAACTAATTATCATATTAGGCAACTTAAATTTAGTTCCCATCAGATAGTAATATTAATTTAGAAAATACTACAACTTTCTTATCTAGTAATCAATATAAATTTTGTTTGTAGAAAGGAGGGGAGGTGGGGGAGAGCAATTTAATTTAGGCTTAACTTGAAAACTTAACAGTGATTGTTGGAAAACTTTTTTAATTAAGAAGGTAATTCTCTTATTAGAAATCAACTCTCTTATATTTTGTTAGATTGTTCTAATGAAAAAAAAAGAAGAAATTTCGAAATGCACTAATTTCTAAGTTCGAATGGCTAAAAGTTTATTAAAATACTAGAGCTTTTTCGGAGGAGGTAAATTAAGATGTCTTAGCTGCTAGGTGTTAAGGAACCGGGCAGAAGCAATTCGGCCTGATGGAGTCTCAAGCAATTCACTAAGTCTTAGGTTTAATGGGCGGATGGTCGGCCATCTATCTCTCGAATGGGCTCAGAGCAGCTTTCGAAACACCGAGATGGCTTTACAATCGACCTCTGAAGCGCCCGAGCTCCCAAAAGTGCTAAAGTAGTTTCGGCTCTTAAAAAAATTTGGACCTAATATGATTGATGATTATTTTCATTTGATTTTTCAAAAGATTTCTGGGTATAGAATTAGCTAATTTTTATTCCTTATTAAATTTTAAAGAAATTAACTTCACTTTTTAATTAAATTACATATCGAGGCAACCGCAACTCAGCAGTTAAACAATAAGATTTGCAAAACGTACTGGATATACTTCATAAAACTCATTAATTACGAAAATTCTGAAATTTTTAAAAGATTTGAATTATTATTTTTGCGTCGTTTCCTATAACAAATTAAGAAAGAAGATTCGATGATATATTATGCCATTTGTACTTAGGAGTTAATTTGTTTGAACAAACTTTCTAATTGTTAAGACTCCATGCGCAAATGAAATAATTTAATGCTGAATTTTCTTTCCTTTCGTAATTATTTAACTCAAAAGAGATGGGATATTGGAAACCTCAAAAATGAAATCTTAAATCTTGGATTTTTTTCGATTCTTAATTAAAGACTGTTCAGGATGCAATAGAAATATCCAGTAACAATTTCAACTTTGAAGATATTAATATATGCCAAAAAGGGCTAAACATTTTTTATTTTATTATTACAAACATCTGGTATGTCTGGTCGGACAACACACAACTTTCTCTAGCCTTTGGAAATTGAAAATTGTCTTCTGTGCTTGTCACACCAGATTTTTTGTATTAATATATATTTAGTTTCCGCCAAAATATATATATATTTTTTTAAATTTGTTTAAGGTCTGTTTTGGCATCTGAGGCCATTTACACCCCGACCTTATTTATTTAAATTGATTGGTATACAATTCAATGGAGACAGGAAGAGGTGTCTCTACATCAATGAATCTCCCAAATTTACGACGTTTCGGTCCATCATCAGGTATCCGGGAGCATGTGAATTTACAATATACAGTATTTCATTATATGTTGATGAAGACTTGTTTCTCCTATCTTTCCTATTAATTGTAAGAGTATTTTGAGAAAATTGAAAAAACTGAAAAAGTACAATAGTAAAGCACTAGTACTCTATGGCCGAACCAGCGAAGATTTTACCTCTACATGTTGTGGTTCTTTTATTATATTCTATTTATTTGTCTAGTATAAAGTTTAAAGTTATCTTCGAAATAAATACCTTCCCTATTTCTTAGCCCTTATAAATAATTACAACAATTATGGATGAGGTTTTTTAAAAACTATAAGATTAATTTTTTTTTTTTTAAAGAATGATAACAGCCTATATTCATTTGGCAAGATTTGTTATTAATCCAAGTTAAATAGATGCAGTCAGGTCGAGTAACTTGGCTAGCGACTTGAGAATTTTACTCTCTCTTTCACTTTTTTTAATACATTTTAGTTGAAAGTAATTAGATATGAAGTTAGGTCAGAGGGTGGTTGGATGGTTGGTTGGTTGGGGGGTTTGCGCCGGCGCCAATCCTGCGAGATAACTCCGACACCCCCTTGCAAAGGGTTGCAACATTTAATTACGAGTTGTGCCAGGCTTTGTTCAGCAAACTCATTCCCTTTACATTCGAGGCCCTTCGCCCCTTAGCCCTTGTCCCTTGCCAACCTTAGCTTCTCTCTCTGCCTCTCGGTGGACAGAACAAGTCCACCAATAGAGAGGATCCTATCACAAAGCAAAGTTAAAAAAAAGTCCACCCAGGACACACACGAAACTTCGTCCGTCGGCTTTGACTTTAGAACTAGCTCTATTAGTCAAAAGTAAACATGGTTGAAATGTTAATCATCTCATTATAATTAAATTCGTCGTTCGATTGAGTCAAAAAAAAGTAAAGAATTCCTAATTTGTATTTTGGGCCACATACAGTCTAATGAACTTAAAGAAAAAATAGAAAAAATTTGACAATGATTTTTTTTCTAAAATGTGGCCTAAATAAGTTGAATAAAGGAAATGTTTCTCTCCTGGAAGTGTTATGTGCCCCTTATATCTTATTCACTGTTTCCAGTCCATCAGCCAAGCTGCTCTACTTCTTTATTATTATTCCATGTTATTGCATCTATCTTTGTTTTATCTTCTCTTTTGTTTCTATCTTTATTACCCCCGGCTTAACCACCTCTTATTTTATTTTTTGCTAACCTAGCCTAGAGTTGCTCGCCATTTTCATCCTGTCGGTTGTTGTCTAACCAGCATGTCCATTCATTTTGTTTCTTTTTCGTTTTCTCTTCAGGCTCAACGCATTTCTATCACGTCCTGTCTACCATTCTTTCTTTTGATCGCGTCCTTTGTTTCCTTGACTGTCCGTATGCGGAAAGAACGCGTCCTTGTCTGTTGTTATATTTTTATTTTGTTTTATTTGTTGGTATTTTTTTAGTTTTTCTTCGTGTGTCCATCTCTTTCTTTTTATCGCATTCAAAAACGCACAGACACAGAGTTGAATCCTTTGCAACCAATTATCCTCTTCGAGGATCAAAAAGTCTTGCATTTCGCATCTCATATGGAAGAAGAGGACATTTAAGTATAATTGTCAAATTAATATGTTAATTTCAAATGAATATGATAATTTCTTTTGGGATAAAATTTAATAAGGACAATGTGATTGTATCAGCCAAGTAAAATAAAAAAAAGTAGGAAAAAATGAGCCTTTATTAAAATACAATGAATATGAATGCAAATTAAATTAAATTTAACGGAGTTGTCACGGAGTGAAAGAGAAAGAAGAATGTTAATAACAATAATTTATTAGGATATTTAAATAAGATTCAAATTTAATCGAAATTAAAAAAGAGTTGACGGACTGAGAAAATTTAATTTAGACCCATATTTAAAAAGCTCTTTTGAACTCTCAAAAGATACGTAAAGGAGACTTCAAATTATTCTTTTTCACTCTTTAATTCTATTAAATGGGTTGAAATAATTTATTAACGAAATTAGCAGTTTTAATATAGCCTAGAAAAATATATAAAAAGAGGTCAACTACGTATTTAAAATGCAAGTTTTTTTGAAATTTTTCTCATTTCAAGATTATAATATATGAATTGAAAATCCTCGTTTCAACATTAAGGTTTTAATATAATTTCTCAATTTGAGCCTCTTATCTAAATGCGCCTATGACTCAGTATTCAGGACAATTGTATTGGGAAGTTGTGCGCTTAGAACCTTTTCGTTAACTCTACTAAAGCTCTGGCTGCAAACCAAGCCAACCCCTTAGAGGGCCTTAACTCGCTTAGGCGTTTTAATGGGGCCCAGGAAAGCCCGAAAGTATAAGCCGGGGTTAGGAGAATTCTAATTGAAATCCTTATTGTTGAAACCACATAAGTTACTACTCAATAGAGGCTAAATAATATTAGAAATTATCTTCCATTTCATTATATTTAATTAAAATTTATCTTAAATTTTCTTTCTGCCTCTCTTTCTCTTCGCTGTTGTTCTAGTTAGAAAAAAAGAAGTCTTTAAAACTTTAGAAGAGTAAGCTTATTATTTAAAACGATTTTCGACGATTCGTTGGACATTAATGGAGGTTCCGATGTTTTGATTCTAGGCAAATAGATTTAAGTATCTAAGGACTTGAAGAACAATTCAAGAGCTCTTGAACAAAGTTAAAATAATCAATCAAAATGAGTGAATGGTTGTAAAAACTAAGTTTGATCAAAAACTTAGTTACATTCACCCTATTTTATAGATATTTATTTTTTAAACTGTTCAAAAACTCTTGGTTTTTAAGTGTTAATTATATATGGACCGTCCATTTAAAAAAAAAATGAGATATCACATAATCCATATATAAACTTAACTATCAATAAATTAAATATCTTTTGACCAAATTTGAAATTCCTATTTAATAATAAATTTTAAGAAAAAAAGTATGCCGCCCCCCTCCCCCCGAGAAAAAGTTCAAATTACTCCAGTGGTCGCAGATGAAATTATTTGTTTGTCTGACGGAAGGTAGGCTACCCAAATGATCATTTAAATAAATAAATGTATTACCACCTAGAGTAAACGTCGCATTAGCCATCCCGACATTCGCCTTAAGCTGTTAAGGAAAACCTGGCCAAAACCTTAACAAGGATGGTATGACCTCTCTACCTCAACTATTCTCTGCGATCAAGAACTAAATAAAAATTTCACACATCTAGCACATTAGGACTTGACAAAATTTATTATAGATTTAATCATAGGGGGCAGAGGACTATAATCCCAAGTATTGACAGACAAACCGTTCCACAAATCAATTCCAGATCTTACAAACGAATGCAAATCTACATTTTTCAAGTATCTTGGCTTCTGAATTTTTCTTCTATGAACAACCCTACTATAATAATTTGATTCCCGAAATCTATTACCCGAATACTCCTATCATCTTGATCAATATATTACCTAGTGATATTAATTATTTCTATATGTTGTTATAGCAACTGTACATGAATAGAAATCGAAACAAAATATAAGTTTTGTTTTGGCTCTCAGGACTTCTTCTTGTCCTGTTGATGAGCCTCACAAATAATATTCCAAATTATTTTTGTGCTCTCTTTACACAGGGGGTCCCTAACCACAGGGCTAAATGGGCTATAGCCCCAGGGCGCAAGCCTTTTGGGGGCGACAATATCTATATTTTTTTTTTCTTATTAGTTATTTGGTTATTAGTCATTTATTTATTAGTTTCATTTTTGGAAAATACCGAAAATATATCTACCGCAGAACTAAGTTTAAAGACAATAATCGAGTTAAAAATTGAATCTACATTTCCAAACGTAACCACAGCACTGCACATATTTTTAAGTATCGCCACTACAAACTGCAGTGGCGAAAGATCATTTTCAGCAATCAAAAGAATAAAAAATTACTTACAATCTTCTTTGAGACAGAGCAAACTCAATGATTTAAGTATTTTATCCATTGAGAGAGATTTCTTTGATAATTTAAATACTAGTGATATTATTGATCAGTTTGCCAGAGAAAAAGCTCGGAAAATAAATATATAAGTTACATTTGTTTAGATTAAGGTATGTTTTTCTTCTTAAATGTTTTTTGATTTAATTAAATTTTATTTTTGTTTAGTATAAAAGTAATAAATAGATTTTTTCTAGTTCTGACACTTTTGTATAACTTTTCCGGACACCCTGCTCCCATTTGCCATTCTGTGTATTTTCTTAGGAAGAGGGGCGCGTTATTTCTAGTAGCCCACGGGCGCTGAATTTCTTAAGACGGCCCTGTCTTTACAGCAATACATTTTAATTATTCACAACTCGATGTGTGGAAAGTATTAGAAAGATCCAACGCATAAATTAAATCTTTATGCATTTGATATCGGCAGGGAATTCCAAAGTCTCACTGACTCGGTGGTAAAAGATTTGTTTAAAAAACTTACAGTACTATTTTCTTTAAAAGTAGGTGAAGGAATTGTTATTATGGATTTGGCAGAATAATTGACACTGTTTTCGGGTTAGCCTGTATAATTTTCATCCTTGTCAATGTGATGGCTAATTGCCTATTGATTACCCAAATAGCAAATTGGCCAATAAGCATGACAAGAACCGAGGGAAGGACCTACCACCCCTTCTCTGGGGAATCGGCGACATATTGCTTGGAAGTGTATTTTTTTGATCTTTATTGAAACAAAAATTAATAGTCAATAAAAGAAATGAACCTATTGACTGTAAATTATTAGAAATCTTTCAGAGTTAATAGAAAAAAAGATTTGCCTGAATACTAGCTTTGGATCTATTTATTCACCCTTTTCAATAATATCCACCAGGCTGCCCCTATCTTCATCAGAAAAAAAGATTTTATTTTTTGTCATCTTTTTGTTTCAATCAAACGGTCCATGAGAATATTAGCATTCGATTTACTTTCACCTCAATAACTCTAATTTTTTTTTTTTTTTTAATTCTAAGGACCGTCGGCTAAAAAACAAATACTTTTGCGTATTACCCGTTTATTTGTAGATATTTCGATCCCAGTGATATGGAATCATCCTCAGTAAAATCAACTAAACTGGATAGAACATTCATACTCGTACATTATAAACGTATTACTAGTTATTGAACAATAAGCTAATTTTTTACAAACAATTAGTTTATTTGCTTACCATGTGTTTTGCAAATCATCAATTTCTCCCATCCAATATGACAAAATAGCTGAGAATTCCATGAATGCAATTTTTATAATGAACTAATTTAATCTAATTTAATTTATATAATATTAATCAACTGGGATTTTTTAAAATTAAAATTGTACAATTTTTGCTCACTAGATGTCATTTTTAAATGTATGTCTTTGGGTCTGCTATCTTAAAAATTCTATCAAAGAAAAGAGAGTTAATTTTATAAATAAAGGGCGTGCTTGATTTAAAGTTAGCGAATCTACCACTACTGTAGATATTTCCTTGGTATAAACGTCAAACATCAACCCCCCATCTTTGAGTCGCATTATTTTAAGATCTAAGAAATTAATCGATTTGTTGTTTTTATTTGATATGTAAACTTTAAATTGTCAAATGCATTTAAATCATCCAAAATGTCGTTTAATTGTTCTCTTGGTATTGCCGTAACACTGTCATCGACATACTGCTAGTAAAAAAATTCCTTAGTTATTAATAAAGGTTTATGAGTCTATAATTAAAAAATACAATTTAATTATTTACTTTAGTCGGATGTGATTAACGGTGAAATAGCTGAGAAAAGTAAATTTTAATTGATTGTTGATTTTTACTTTTAAATAAGATTCTTAGAGGAATAACGATCTTTAGCCTTTTTTTATCCTTTTTGAAAAATGACTTCCCAGTGGCTGGTAACGCTTATCTTGCTGTTATTTTCTCATTCATACTTCCCAAGATGCAAACAGCTTGTTTCCGCCTTTTTTCAACTTTTCTTTTTAATGGTTACCAGTTAATATTAAAATAAGCAAAGCGCAATTTGACATTCTTAAGAGCCATTGTGTGTTCTCCTTACCCCTTTTTTTCTATTTTATTTGAGTTTGAATCCACAATTTGGATTGGATCTGCGACTTTAAACTCGCATTTACGATTTTATTCTTGGCTATTTTAAAGCCTTGCATTCTTCCATCTTGACAAATGGCGATTGCAGATAAAGTAAACGCAGAATACTTTATTCTCGTGGGAGGCTGCCTGATGCCACTACTTGTTCTTGTAATAATTTATATTACAACTGGCTTACAACTTTTGTTCTTTGTTATTTTACTCCTTTTGCTGTTACGATTTTATAAATTAACATTTTTTTTTTATAGAAGAAAGAAAAAGAGCAAAATTCTGGTAGTAATTCTCTTCAAGTTAATTTAAAGTTTTCAAAGGAACAATTAATTTTAATAAAACGGAGAATAAGAAAGATTTGGAATTAAATTTATATTTCATAATAGCCAATGTAGTTAGAAATCTTTCCTGCTTTTCTTAAACAGGGTCATACTCCTTTTGTTTTCATTTAATTTCATTTGGACCGTATAGGTCTATCTACTGGCTTCTCCTTTTCAGTGACGTCATTTGGGGGGGAGGGGGAAGGCAGCGGGGCATTTGCTCCTCCCACAAGGGCTCTGATTTGTATAAAATTTTATATTATTCTAAATAATATATATATACCGGTATATATAAAGATATAATATATCGGTGAAAACTAAACATATGACAACACAAAAAATCTGATGTGACAAGGACATTACAAGACTTTCTCTTACCAAAGGAAAGAGAAAGTTGTAAGCTGTGCGACCAGTCACACCAGTTTTTTTTATTTTATGAATAAACAACAAATTTATGGATCAATTATTTTTTTTGAATAAAATTTCTTAGGTTGTGTGATTAGATTGAAAACTATCTGCATTTTTTCATTAACTAATATTTAGTAGATAAGATTTTTTCCATCCCTTTATTAAAGGTTGGGCCTGTGTAATAAAATTTAAATATTCATTGAAAAGTTATGAATAATTTTCTCTCTTTATTTAGATGGAAAAATTACTCTTGAAAAATTAAATATGTTTTAAAATAGGCAAAGATACGAGGCAAGAGAGAGAGAGAGCATGGAGGCATCTTCCCGGACAAGAGTCATTTCCTCTTTGAGGAAATGACTCAAAGATATTCCTCACTACCTCAATAAAAACTATTCCTGAAGAAAAATAAATTCCAAGCTGGCAATTTTACACTTCCTCATCGCATGCACTTGGGCAGTTAGTCGTTAAATGATTTTATGGATTAACTAAGACTTACAATTATTTTCTATCATGATTAGCCATTTAATTTAGAATTATCCATTAGATTTAATTAAAATTCGAAATTCTTTTAAGATAGTAATCTTTGAAATGAGAATTCTAAAACAATCAAAATTTGAATAGATTTAATTATTAGGGTGAAAATATAATGAAAGCATAGTTAAAGTAAATGCATTGTTTTAAATTAGACCCCCCGGGGCTTGGTGTAGAGGTTAGCATGCTAACCTCGTATACCAAACGTCGCGGGTTCGGACCCCAGGCAGTCCGATGATTTTATTTAAGCCATTTGGATACCAAATGGCTTAAATAAGAATGCCTGGACCCCAAATAAATATATATTATTAAATAACGGTTATCGTAAAAGTCTTATATGGCCTAAGTTGCCGAAAAGACTGTGTGAATGTGAGAGTGAATGAGAAAAAAGTGTGTTTTTTTATAAAAAAAAAAAAAAAAAAATAGACCTTGTCTCTATTTATTTCAATTTGATTGGTAGCAAATCCATTTGAAATAAATTTTTGTCGCATGAGAAGGGTTGCCTTGACCTTTGGTATCAGAGAGAATAAAGTGTACTTCAAACAATTTTGACGGCAAAATGAGAATAAAGATTTTAAAGAGAATCCAAAAATCGGAAAAAGTACATCAGTAGAGTACTTGAACAGTCGGTGTCACAAGTTGCTGATGTACTCAATAATGCAGCCTTGAGCTTAGACAACCAAAAAGCTTAGCTGTCGGACGTGTTGTCTTAATAGTAACTTTTCCCCTAGAGGCGCATTAAAAAAAGATGATTTATATTAAAAATATTGGTTTGAGTGATTAAGCTCAACGTTTTACTCTCTAGTAAATCAGGCACTTGTGGCGCCGACTGTACTATTTGGCTTATTTTATTTAAAAGCTTATTTTTGCTAATGTAGCTAATTTAAATATAAAATTTCATCTTCGTAGCTGATTTCCTTTTTTTTTTTTTTTTTTTTTTTTTTGAAAGGACAGACAGACGGGATCAAATGTATCTTTAAATATTCACAAGTTATCCTTTAAAATATATAAGGCCTCAGATGCCGAAAGACTTAAAAAAATCATCTTAATTCTTTTTCCTTTTTCTTAAAGATTTTCTTTTTTTCACCTCATGAATGAAATATTGGAAAAGGTCGAAAGTCTGCATTGGATTCTTTATGAATCTTTAAGAACCCAATCAATCCTTTAGAAATGCTGACCCCACTTTTCTAGATTATTTTATTTGAATTCACTCTCCTATAAAATCTTCCTAAGATTTGACTTTTCCTCTCTCAACGACCATTTCACATATAAGGAAACGATTAAACAACGCGTCCAGAGAGAACTTTTGTTTATAGAAGCTGTTTTTCTCTCTTTTTTTTACGAGTCACTTTTTTTTTATGTCGCAATAGAATAGAAGAAGAACAATCAAAACACCAATCAAAGAAACATTATTTGGTACATATACAACATAAAACATTTTGATATTATTTTCTTATGAAGAATTTCATATTTTCGTTTCTCATGATTGATTGGTCGATAAATTTGAAAAAAAAATCATGGATACATTTTACAAGAAGTATAAATTTGAATCGGAGTTGCAAATTTTGACACTAGGATAATTGGCCGCCTTCGGCGGGCTTTCCGCCTAGCCAGGGGGCTGCGCCTGCTGGACCCCCTTGCTCGCCTCTAGCGGGCAAGTTTATTGCCAATTTGGGATATTTCTCGTTGCAATTCAAGTGTTAAGATTCTCTTTGAACCAAACCAATCGATCCTTGGGCCATGGAATGCTTGTGGGACTTTTCGCAAGCACTTAACTTCAGTATTCTCTAGTTGTGTGATATGCTATCACTCAAGATTTTTTTTTTGTGTTCTTTAATATTTAGTTTCCGATAGTATTATACTACCCCCTATTAATGTATCTGGACGCTGAAACTTTCCAATTGTTTCCAAAAATTATTATTACTATTGGTTCTTTTTTTGACGTTACAGCGTCTTACAATGCAGGTTTAGGAGCTGAGATCTACATCCTGTGGGTGCATGGATGACGACCACGATCTACTCGAGCTGGGATTGGCAGTCCTTCTGTTCTTTACATGCCTGTCTCTTCCTTCTAAATTTTCAACAGGCGTCACAGTGCGACGGGCCGGACTGTTATATTTCTTCCTGACACAAAAAACCCATTCCGCCAACCCACACTGCGGGAATAAGGCTAGGAAAGAAGAAGATCCAAATGTAAAACTAATAATAATAACAAATTTCTCGGAAGAATCAAGATAACATGTATATGAATTTAAAAGTAGGTGAAAAAATATCTTCTTCACCCAGTTATGGATTGGAATAATGATAAACTCTTAATGATATAGGATATTCCCTTTAAGGCTTCTCCCTCCTGAGGGTTTCCTTCTTCCTTTGTCCTATCTAGGATGAGTCAACACGAGCCTGAGATGTTTCTTGAGAAGGAAGGGCCTTCGGTCTTCTCAAGTCCCTAGGGAACTGCATCTGGCCTCGAAAAGCCCGTTAATCTTCCTAAAGTATTACCTATTTAAAATTGTAGCAGAGAAATCAAATTAAAATAAAGCTATGTAGCTAATTAATTTATATCTGTAAAGATCAGTGCAATGATGATGATAGAGAGGATAATTTAATAATCCTTGATCCATTATTTTTATCAATATTAAATTATCAATTCAGTTAAGCCTAATCAGATTAATTATTTCATATCGATAAAACAATTTAAATCTCACTTCTCTTCTCTCTTATATGTACCATGGGGAACATAAACATTTGCACCCTGAGCCATTTGAAAGACGCCTACTAGTTAGGCAGCCCAATTGACTCACCACTACATATGCAGTGTCTGTGTGAATTTACCTGAGGTAGGGGTTCTGAGGGTCTTTTAGGATAGACCATAAACCACCTCTTTTCAGCAATATAGCGTAGCCTTTTTTTTATTTCAATATTTAAACTTTTTTTTAAATTTCATCTTGTTATTTGGAAAAAATTAACTTATTTCAAATTTTGAACGAAACTTGCTCCCTGAGCCATTTGAAAGACGCCTACTATTAAAAAAATTTTTTTCAAATATTTTTTAGGGTATTTATAAATCGTTTTTTTTTTTTTATTATTTTTTTTAGCTAGAGTAAATTATAAATATTTTACTTTTTCTTACCCTATATCAAATTTAATTTGTATTATATATCTTAAATATCTAGTCATGGGTCCTATGGGGAGGGGGAGGTTTGAACCCCAACCCCCCCCCAGGCTACGCCTATGAGACAAAATAATATGAACACCGGACATATAGACAATATTTATTTATTAATAATGTGTTGCGCCACCATTTGCTTGTAGAGATTTTTACAGGTTATTTGGGGGTACTCTAGGATCTATCCAAAGTTTTTGACCTCGAGGACCCTGTACTAACTTGGGGGGAGTGGGAGAGGGGTTGCAAAACCTCAAAATTTTAGAACTTTTTTCATTTTTATTTTGTTTTCTATCTCATAAACTAAGCATATTTTGTGCACCAGAGTACAATACAAAGTTGTAGAGCATTAAATTTGCTAAAATTTCGTTATTAAAACGCGTATTTAGACCCAATATTAACCGAGATACGGTCGATCAAATGTTCTATTTGTTTTACATTTCGAGGAACTTGGTCTAACTTTAATCGGCCGTATCTCGGTTAATATTGGGTCTAAATATTCGATTTATTAAGCCAATCTTAGCAAATTTAATGCTCTACAACTTTGTTATGTATTAAAATTCACAAAATATGTTTAGTTTCCGAGATATAAGCGAAAAACTGAAAAAAGTCCAAAGTATCTCGAAATGAAAAAAAGAAACTTTGATCAGCCGAATCTCGGTTAATATTTGGTCTGAAAATTCGTTTTGTCAACCAAATTTTATACTCTTTCTAATTTATTATGAAGGAGTGCACAAAATATGCTTAGTTTAAGAGATATAAGCGAGATACTGAAAAAAGTACACACATTTTGAGTTTTTTTTTTTTATTATTTTCTCCAACCCCTGTACGAATTAAACAAAAGTAAACATTAAAAGCTAAGAATTGAATTTAAGTTTTTTTTCCGTGTCTAGAAGAGGAATTCGCAAATTCTTTATTTAAAATTTATTTATTGTCCAAAGGGATGGTTTATGGTCTATCCTAAAAGACCCTCAGAACCCCTACCTCAGGTAAATTCACACAGACACTGCATATGTAGTGGTGAGTCAATTGGGCTGCCTAACAGTAGGCGTCTTTCAAATGGCTCAGGGTGCAAATGTTTATGTTCCCCATGGTACCTATATAATATTTATTATTAAAAAAATTAAACAACAGATGTTTTTTATTGACCCGCGAGCAGATAAGCTTGAAATCCTACTGTTGGATGAAATGTTGATTACTTTTGATCTTAAATATATAAGGCATGTCCAGAGTAATAAAATAAAAATTTTCAATTGTCAATAGGGTTGCCCAAAGTGTAAAGCTAAGGTTATCATATTGATTGTATGAAATGGGGTTGTCCCCAATGTGCAAATCTCAAACGGAAGGAGGAGAGAAATGCCAATCGAATGCAAGAAATATTCATGAAGCCAAAGACCTGCTTATCGTCGTTTCCTTGATCTTGTTCTTTGTAGAATTTTCCCCTCGATCGACCGAACAGCAACAGCAACAAGAGCAGAGCAGCCCTTTTGCAAACACAGCAGCCAATCGTGGCGATGGCCATTTGTCTCTGCCCCTGTGCCCTTCTGGATTAGCTACTGTGGGGATGCTGTGGCTTCAACTGTCGCAACATCCCCTGGCAGATAAGCCCGGCTGCCTATAACGACCGACAATTATTCAACGGCGCCAAATGAGCCGAAAAGTAGGCAATGATTCGTCGGACAAGAATTGTGCTCGGACCTTAGAATCGCCTTCCACTTAATTTATCAATCACTGTCACACGATAATTACTCGCTGCGTCTATGTATTATTTTATTACCATCTATTGAATTGTATTTCTATTACAAAAGACTCATGGAAATAAAGTTTTTTCTTTATTAATTCAAATTTTCTAAAACAAATAACTTATTAAAAATTCAAATTAGCTTATATGCAAATTAATTTTCTTCCCCTTTTTACCTTCCCTACATCTAAATTTGTGCCTCCACTCCCAAGCCAAAATCCAGGGCCCACCACTGAAGATGTATTGATCCTACTCTCTAAAAACGAATTAGTAAAAAACTACTAATTCATAGTGAATAGTCACTTTTTTAAGATGAGCAAAGTAGACCACCCGTAAATAGTGGATATCCACTTTTTCAATTAGTAAAAATTATTACTTACTAATTGAAAAAGTGAATTTTTAAAAATATAATGACCAAAAAAAAAAAGAATCGTTTAAGATATATGAAATATTGTGCGATGACACCGGGACCTAACTTGTGTTTACTGACTCGAGTTCTAGCCGAAACCACTTTAACTTAACTTACTCTTACTTTTCTGTTATTTGGTATATAAGTATGTCGCTGGTGTTAACAATGCTTTTTACTTGAATGTTACTATATTCTTTCCCAGCAATTTATTTCTAAATAAACTTAATAAAACTAATTATCGTTATATCAAGAAATATATTTATTAAATTTTAAGTAAAAATATTTCTTAATTGACTATTTAAAAAATAATATTTTATTAATTTAAAAAAATTTGGAATCTATTTGTTTTGACTTAACATATTTCCTGCAATTGTTAACAAAAAATACAAGTTATCTCAATATTATTATTTATTTGTATTATTATTACTCAAATAAAGCCTTATATTGCCAAAAATGTATTTATTAAGGAACCGATCAAACAGCTGGTCGGCCATGTTGGCTTCTCAGACAGCCGGAATTGAATGAACTACTTTTTGAATTAGTAAAAAATAACTAATCTAAAAGTAACCAATAAATTTACTAAATATATTAGTAGATTCTACTCAAAATGACTAAATTTGGTGTAATTTTCTTACCTACTATTTGAATAAGTAAAAATTCTACTAATTCGTTTTAAGAGAGTAGCTTTGATTATGCAATTTAATTATTCATATACAGCTATTTCCGATTGAAATTATTTTATTATAGATTTTACAATATATGTGCTATATATATTTATATACATTATATCCTACTCTACAAAAATCTGGTGTGACTGCACACAACTTTCTCTTGCCTTCGGAAATCGAAAGTTATGTTCTGTGCTTGTCACACCAGATTTTTCGTGTCGACGTGTATTTAGTTTCCGACAGTACGGTACATTCGATTTTCAAGATGTAAAATTTATAAGTATGGGAAAATATTTATATTTTGTTACCATGGCAACCATTTCTCCTATCTTTCCTTTAGAGTACAAGAGTAAAGTGGTCTTCATCAAGATTTCAATGACAAAATGAGAATATACATTTTATAGAGAATCTAAAAAATAATTGATTTTTGAATTAAAAAAAAAAATTGTTGGAGCGAATTTAGAGAAAATCGAAAAAAACTGCAAAAGTGCATCAGTAAAGTACTAGTACTCTTTGGTGTATTTTGTTCAAAAGCTTCGTGTCGCGTCCCATGGGGGTGCCTAACTTAAATATAAAATTTCAACATCATAGCTCTTTCCGTTCTTGAGATATTTTGTTCACAGACAGACCATGTCTCGAAAACCACTTTTTTGGATTCAGGGGACCTCAAAACGTGTATATCCATCAAAATCTCGACATCGAATTTTTGACATGAATCCAATACTTTCTCTCTATATATATTAACATACATATAGAGGTAAGAGAAAGTAAAAGTGGCTCACTGAAAATTTTATTAAATGTGATATTTGGCTTAAAACAAAGAAATTTTAAGAATATATATATATAGCAAACTTATTTGAGATAGCTGCAAAGCTCTGAGGTCCCTACGGCTTTCAGCTCTGTATCTCCAGCCAGAAAGCATCTCAGGTAAACAAACTGAGCTGCTAGTAGATGGTTCTATACAATTTTAATGAATTTAAATTAGACACAGTCACATTTCAACCAGTCTCTAATCATCACCCCTCCACTCTCTAGAGCCTACAAACTTTTATTAAATATTCTTCATTCTAAAATTGCTCTCTAGACATAATTAATAAGAATAGACGATGAAGAAGAAACTAAATAGATTATAATACAATAATACGCAAACTAATGTATATTATCAAATAATATTTTTAAACCATCAGTAATTTTATCTTAAGAAATTCTAAAGCTGGTGATGAAATATTGACAAAAAAACAAAAAATAGATGTATTGAAAAATCAGTTATTGAATATGATAATTGTTTTTTTTTTCTTTTAATCT
>JAKCPI010029797.1:0-25459 GCA_023213315.1 Euborellia annulipes | reverse complement strand
ATTGCTCTTGAACCTACTCTGAAATTTTTAATTATATATATATATATATATGTTTTAATTTATTCACATAATATTATGACATGCTGCTTTTAATTGAATGGGCGATGATGAAAAGGAACCTAAGGACCTTTTTCACTGTTGGAGAAAACAATGCAAACTATTCGAATCAAACCTTATAAATTGGGTCATGGGATTTAATGAAGTCTTATAATTCTTTCAAAACTCAACGAACAGAAATTATTTTAATTTGAAATCAAAATGTTGGATCTTTTAAAAAGAACTTTCAAGAATCTAATTAAGGATTCAAATTCCACCCAATAACTCATAATTTTTCAAATAACTAATTAAAAATAAAATAAAGAATAATTTATCTATGAAATTTGTTTCTAATTATAGATATTTAATTTTTTAGATGAGGCCGATACTGGAGGAAGCTTGGGATGCATCAGCCGCGATGTGAACAGGGTGGATGGTGCAAACAGGGCCCCGGACGGCGAAGATGGCCCGCCTGGACCGCAGCCTCACGGCGATAGATTGGCTGGCGGGGGTGTCGGCTAGTCATATGACGTCGGCGCCGATGCCCTCACAGGCCCTTGAGGCTCCAACCTCCAGACCCAAGGACGGGAAACCGCCCTATAGGTGTATATCCCACTATTTTACTCGCCTTTTACAAGCGCTCACTGTTTTTCATACCTCTCAGCCAAAATTGCGAAATTTGATTAATCAATTTTATTCTAAGTACCGTTGGCCAAAAATAAATACTTTTGCGTATTATCCGTTTATTTGAAGATTTTTCGATCCCAGTGATGGAATCATCCTCAGTACAATACATACATACATTATATTCAAAATATTAAAAGTTATATCAATGAAGTCAGTGGTTGTTTTTCTATAGAAAGGAGAAGGAGCAGGTGCAGCCTCCGATTTAATACAATTCAACGAGACGTCTCGGAGTTGGTCAATAGGGCAATACATGTAAATTGATGTATCATATGTCCCGGCGAGTTACATAAATTTACATGTATTGCCCTATTGCCCAACTCCGGGACTTTAACAATTTTGAAGGACTGAAGATAGGTGAATTAAATTCACCCGAAACCCGCTCTCGAAGGTCTCGTTGAATTGTATTAAATGTGAGGCTTTTATTTTTGGCTGCACCTGCTCCTTCTCCTGTCTATTAATAGTTATAGTTATTATTATAGCATTTAAATAATAGGTTAATTTTTACTTTCTCTTACCCTATATATGAAATATATAGAGAGGAAGTATTGGATTCATGTCAATAATTCGATGTCGAGATTTTGCTGGATCTTCACGTTTTGAGGTCCCCTGAATCCAAAAATGTGGTTTTCGCAACATGGTCTGTCTGTGTGTGTGTGTGTGCTGTGAACAAAATATCTCAAGATTACCAGATGTTTTGCAAATTGTTAATATTTCCCATCCAATATGACACAATAACTGAGCATTCCATAAATGCAATTTTTATAATATATCATATAAATGAATCTAATTTTATTTATATAATATTAATCACTGGGATTTTTTTAAATTCAAATTGTACAATTTTTGTCCCCTAGATGTCATTTTGTCTCAACTTATATGGCATCTATGAGCTCATTTGCCACACAATTAATTCATTCACACATTTTTTTAAAAGACTAATATAATATATAATTTAGAAATTTGATTAATGCATATAGAAGGTTGAAAATAGGGGTCAGCCTGGAGGATATTGTTGAGAAGGATGAAGAAAAATAAAAATCTGGAGATGATTTTCAGAACTTCTAATGACCAAAGGAAGTTTGTTTTCTTCACCGTCCTGAAGAAGGAGTCGTTTGGACTCCGAAACGTTGACTCATAGCGGAAGGAGATAATCCAAATAAATCATCTCCAGATTTTTATTTTTTTTCATCCTTCTCAGCATTTATAAGGACCATTTTCCTTCTCTCAATCTCAAATTGTTGATTTTAACAATTTTTTCATCTATCTATATAAAAAGTTTCTGGTAAAATCAATTAAAATGCTCGCTTTTTTTAGTACGAATTAGTTTCTCCGTGAAATTTTTCAATTATTTATTCTTATAATAATGATACTAATAAAAATTATGTTATTTTCAGCTATGCTAGCTTAATCAGACTCGCAATCAGTAATGCTCCTAAAGGGAAAATGACACTTAGTGAAATATATCAATTTATAATTCAGCAATTTCCATATTATAGAGATGCTGGAACAGGATGGAAGGTATTTTATATTAAAGTTTTTCTTAATATTATTTATTTTTAATAATAAATTGTTATTTTTAGAATTCCATAAGACATAATTTGTCTTTAAATAAGTGCTTTACCAAAGTAGCACGCTCAAAAGATGACCCTGGGAAGGGTAGTTATTGGTCAATTGATTATACAACCAGCCATGAAGATGGTTTCACAAAAAAGAAGAAATCACAACATCTTTTTAGAGTAAGAATTACATTTTTTTAATTACTGTTTATTGTATAGAAGATGATTATTTCTAAAAAATTTGAAATTTTTTTTTACTTTTGGTTAATAATATGCTATTTCTGTCCCAAGGTCTTGACACTTATTAATGTCTCCCCTGTTTTTTATAAACAGAATGTGATGCCCTTGGCTTTAGCACAGATACAGAGATCTCGCTTTTTTGTGAATTTTATTGACTACCAATTATTTTTGAAAAATAATCAAAGCGTCTAATTGGCCTAAGAACACAGTTGTTAAAAAAACCCACTTTTTTAAGATTTTGACCAGGATACTGGTCCAAAATTGGTTTTAACCAGTTTTTTTTTAATTTATGATATTAATATTGATACAAATATATGTATTATTTCCTCTTACCTATATATGTTAATATATACTGTATATAGAGAGAAAGTGTTTCGATCAAGTCACAAATTCGATGACGAGATTTGTATTGGAAATACGTTTTGAGGCCCCATGAGTCCAAAAAAAGTGGGTTCCGCAAAATGGTCTCTACCCTGCCGACATGCGAAAATAAACTTTTAAATAAAATCATCCAAAAAGTACTAGTACTTTAGTAATGTACTTTTTCTTATTCTTATGTTATCGGAAACTTGATTATAAATAACATGTCAAGAGTTCTAAGTGTTATAGGAAACTAAATATATCCCGATACAAAAAAATAAATTTGGTATGACAAGCACAGAATACAACTTTCAATTAGCGAATGTAAGATAAAGTTGTGTGTTGTGCGGCCAGTCACCCAAGATTTTTTTGAGAAATAAAATTTTTACTTTCTCTTACCTATATATGTTAATATATATAGTGGGAAAGTATTGGATTCATGTCAAAAATTCGATGTCGCGATTTTGATCGATATACACGTTTTGAGGTCCTCTGAGTCCAAAAAAGTGGTTTTCGAACATGGTCTGTCTGTGTTCAATTTAAAGGATGAAGGAACGAGATTTTATATTCAAGTTAGGTACCTTCCTGAGGCGTGAAAATAAGCTTTTGAACAAAATCGGCCAAAGATTACTAGTACTTTACTGACTTTTTCAGTTTTTTTCGATTTTCTCAAAATTCGCTCTAACGATTTTGATTAAAATTCAAAAATCAATTATTTTTAAATATTTGCTCATGTTTATAAATATACATCTTGAATTCTAATATATTGGCGGAACTAAACTAAAAGTAACGAACGACACAAAAAGTCTGTTGTGACAAGCACAGAACACAACTTTCGATTACCGAAGACAAGAAAAATTTGTGTACTGTGGGACCAGTCACACCAAATTTTTACTTTCTCTTACATATAATTGTAATATGTAGGGAGAAAGTATTGTTTTTATTAATATCACAATATACAACATTTAACTGCCGAATTTAATTAAAAAACCCTCACACAGTGCTGAATTAAAATAAAAATAAAAATGGTCCCTCAATAAAAACCACTTGTCAAAATTGGATTAAAACCGGTTTAAACCACCCTGGTTTTAACCGAACAACCTTGACCAAGATATCTCGATTATTTTCCTCAGCGCCTAGTCATCATGATCACTTGATAGTTTCGACTATCTATAGTGCGACTCAAATAGTTTTGTTGAGAGGCCGTTTGCGAGTTAATTCATGTTAAACAATTTTGTGACTTCTGATATGATTTAGGGTTTAGGCTTGCTTTTTTCAAGTCCACCAAATCAATCCTATCAAATGTCTTCATTTTTTTTAAAGAAGAAAAAATTATCAAATAACTGTCAATGAAATATTTTACTAACCAAATACTTTTTTGTTCAAAGTTCGCATTTGACCCAACGATTACGGGTAATTACTGACAAGAAAATTTTCGAAAAATAATGATGTGGTACAATTGTTAATTTGATAAAGAACCCAAGTTTTAAAATTAATAAAGTCAGATTGATTAATTTTTACAATAGGAGTTTTATAAGTCCGCAATTCTCCCATCTTCACCTATCACCCGTCCATTTCAATTTAATCATTTCAGAATTTTTTCAAGAAAGATTTTTTTTTTGTATTATTTAGACATCACCGTATAGTCCTGAATGCAGTAGCAACAGCAGCGATTTAAGTGCATGTACGGCCTATTCTTCTACTTATCCCCCGTTCGGAAACATTACAACTTCAAATTCTAACTTCGACAACTGGGGATCAAACGATGTCTCAGCGGGATTAGGTACTTCCAGTGAGTCTCTTACAAAGCAATCACCTTGTCTTGATGCTGCTAATGAGTTGGGTCTCAACGACACTAAAGAGTTTTCTGCAGTACTTAATGGACTACTCTCTCAATATGGTAATCGTCTCTAAACCTAGATTATGATTTGTCTTGTTTTTTCTATTTCTACCCGTTGTTGTGAAGCCAAAAAGGGAGAGAGGGAGAGAGTTATAAAACAAAATTTAATATCTGGTTGGAGTCCATCCCCCACGACTTGGAGAAGATTCTCTCACTTGCTCTTGTTAGTATCGGACAATCATCAGGCTTGGAATTTAATAAAGTACTTTTATTTTTATTTTTTAAATTTATTTAAGGTCTTTTTCGGCAACTGAGGCTATTTAGGGACCCCATCTCTATTTATTTCAATTTATTGGGAGCCAATTAAATTGAAATAAATTTTTGTCGCATGAGACGGGATGCGAACCCGCGACCCTTGGTACAGAAGGCCAGCAGGCTAAACCCTACACCAAGGCCCGAGGGCAATAAAAAACTTGAAAAGACTTGAAAGACTCTTTCTAAACCCGATGACTCTTGCAGGATAGGCTACCAATCCAATTGAAATAAATAGAAATCGGGTCTAAATGGCCTTCAATGCCGAAAAAGACCTTAAATAAAAAAATAAATAAATAAATAAAAAGTAAAAAATTGTGTAAATTTAACTGTTGGTATCAAAAGCTCATTTTGATACCATCTGAGTCCATTTAGTAGTTTTTGGAATGATATCTACTGTAATTTCTTTCTTCCAATATAACAATAAATTGAGACTTTTCGTCTCCAATGGTAAAGCATTCAGAGAATTTCTTTCTTGGCTGCCTCTGCCTCCATACTTCCTTCAATCATTTTGTTATTTTCTCCTCTTATCATCTGCTCTCAGCATGAATTTCAACAATCTCGAATTTATAATTAATTATAATTTAAATTAGTTATAAAAATGATTATTGTTTCTTAAATATTTTTAGGCATTTCCGTAGATTCTGAGCAACCTCAACAAACGTACGCATCTGAGGGTAGTACAATTTCCACGGAGCAGTATCCCTTGTCGTATAACCTCACGTCGTATTATACGGATATCAATACAAATCCTTCACCGGTTCTAACATATAATTCTCAATCTCCACAGCAAAATGGGTATTCGAGAAATAATTCATCTGGATATTATGAGTGAGTTACTTTATCAAATAGAAGAGCGAAAAAAATTTGAGAGGATCAAATAAAAGTTGCACTTTAAAATTATTTTTCTTTACAAGAGGCAAGTTGTCCGCATGCTTTTGCCGATAAGATGGCGTTAGGGTTCTTAAAAGCTTAGCCAAAAAGCCCAACTATTTCGAAAATTTGCCAACAGATTGCTGGATGATAGGGCTATATTTAATCTCATGAATTTGTTTGATTTTCAATGATCTTTTAATAATGAATAGTTTATAGATATTATTATATATTATATAATCATTTAAAACAGCATAAAAATATATAAATATGGGCTTATAAGTGAACTAATAATGCCGGCTGTTAGACTAGCCTGCCATTTTTTACAAGAGTGCTGAACTATTTGGCCTTAAATTTATTTTTGTACTTTGTCACCATTTCATTTAATTGTTATAGATTGAATATTAATGATTTTTATATTTTTAGATTAAAAAAAAATTACAATAATAGAATTTTTTTTTCATTTCTATAAATATTATAAAAAATATTTTTTTAATTTTTTTTTAATTAATCGTAATTAAAAAAAAGCATTCTATTATGTAAAATGCTTAATAATTTAAGTCATTTTAAAAAAAAAACCCTTAAAAAATACTTTAAAAGGCCTCTGTAGTTTCGGACTAAAGATTCAATGTCCTGACGCCCCTTAAATAAGTAAAATTATATGAATTAATTAAATTTGATGAAGCTCAGGAACCTTCTTTTCAATTTCCAAAAGGATTCGGACCAGTAGGTTCAATTAAAGTCAAAAAGTTTTTTAAAACAAAACTTTATTTGACCCCAGACAATGTTTCGTCCACTTGCTGTAGGACTTCTTCAGTGGTTGGCTAAAATATTAATACAAGATGTTTTTTTACTCCCTATTTTTTACAAATAAAATATTTTTTACAAATAAAATAGGGAGTAAAAAAAACATCTTGTATTAATATTTTAGCCAACCACTGAAGAAGTCCTACAGCAAGTGGACGAAACATTGTCTGGGGTCAAATAAAGTTTTGTTTTAAAAAAACTTTTTGACTTTAATTGAACCTACTGGTCCGAATCCTTTTGGAAAATGAATTAATTAAAATAAGAAATCTTTTTCAAATATTTGATATAATTTATTATAATTTTTCAGGAATGAAGTCTGTAATCTTACCGATTTATCGAATTACAATTATTCATACTCACCGTCATATCCAACGTATACAAGTGGATCGGAAATACCAGCTCAAGTAACAGAGCCGCAACCCTTAAATCCGACGTTCGCGCAATTGACGTCACTGGAAACAACATCTGAGGTTGAGGAAGACTACGACGAAGAGGACGAAGAGGCTGATGAAGAAGACGAAGAAGACACCTTTAACTGGGATCGCTTGTTATAACACTTAATGGATTTTCAATTATGCTGTGACTACTTCATTCATGTTCCTGACGGCGGAGTGGCTCACAGGATCCACTCCACGGACCTTAGATAATACATGATTTAGAAGAAATTTAGATAAATTTATATCCCTCTCTCCGCCACCAAATGGTTTGAATTTTAATTTCATTTGTTTTCATTTCGATATCAGTCCTGGTGTGGGAGAAGGAGAAAAATTAACAGGTAAAGTTTTTTTTTTGGGATTAATTTATTATTGATGATATTGTTTATCTCCTTTTCCTTATTTTTCCTCACCAACCTACAAATTTGGTCTATTTTTCTTTTTTAATTCTAATATAAATTGTTTTTTTTTTTTAATACTCTTTTTTTTTAAATTTCCTTTCAAAAATGATTTTAAATTTAATCATTTTGCAAGATGATTTTTAAAATTTTATTTTTTTGGCTATTAATTCAATCATTTTCTATTATAATATTTTGTGTCTTCTGATATTATGAATCAAAGAAAGATTTTAGGCCCGGTTAGACTGGTGAGATTCTTCTCTTTTCTATTCTCCCTCTTCTCTCAGTGCTTCATCCATGACCAATAAATAAAAGATAGCTTTAAAATCGTTCGCCTATTTAACTCAATAGACTTAGTTTTCTTTCATTTGAATTGAGACAAAATGCTTTCTTTCTATTACTCTCTCAACACAATCTTTTTACAATGCAAATTTTCTTCTATTTCTTCTCTCCTATTTTTTTTTTTTTTTTTTACAAGTCTATTGAATTTTCCCGAATTGTTTGGCGAATCGAACACCTTGCAAGTGTTCCCGTGATTTTCACGCTCTACATAACAATTATGTTATTTCTGCGGTTGTGAAATGTGCATTCTTCCATTTGATTGGTAGATTCACGAGTGCGGCACTTTTATTCAAGAGTTACTGTGATTGTTGAACATAGTATTATTTATATGAGAATCTCAACAATTTTATTAAAATTTGTTTGATAAACTTGTTATATATAATTAATTATTAATTCATTAAATAAAAAAAAAGAAACAAAAAAAAAATTGAGTTAACCAGAATATATGAATTTTATCCAACTCGGTCTCATAAAAAGAAATAAAAAAAAAAATCTATTAGAAAAATAAGCTTTGCATTTATTGCTTAGCAAAAGCTATTTGACCCTCGTTGACTTGTTATTTTTAAATTAATTTTTTATGCAATAAATAGAAAGAACTATTGTACCTGTCATCGGTTACCTATTTACTTTTTAATATAACCAAATATGCTTATCAACAAAAAATCAAAATCATTATTACTTATTTATTCCTACTTAAAATAATAAAAAATATTTTAGAAGCTTTTCGAGAACTTTATTTCGATCAAATATTGATATTCAAAAGACGCAATCGGGCTCGTTAAGTTTCACTTTAACAATCATAATGTGAGATACATTTTACTTTTTGATGGTGGAGTACTAACTTAAGCCTCGGTCTCTCGGTCTTTGGTGTAGTGGGTAGCTATTGGCCATTTGAACCAAGGGTCTCGGGTGCACATCCCGTTTCATGCGACAATTTATTTCATTTGAATTGGCTACCAACCAAAGACCTTAATGAATTCGAACCCGGGAAAGAAAACGTTGTTATATAATTTACCCATTCCTCTTTATTGAAACAGCTTATAAATTGAATATTTCAGCTACTATATTAGAAAGTCTCGTATAAGCTTTTTTTTTAATGCTTTTATGCCCATTTGCCCCAATACACCTTAGATCTTAAGCTCGCCTTGAGCTTTCCATAACCTAAAAAGCGAAATGTGGCATTTTACTTATTTAACTATTATATATATTTTTTTTTTGAAATAAATATATCGTATTGTTATTATTTATGCGATGGAGACACAAAATCAAAATGTTGAGACCCTATTTCCTGTTTCAAAATCAATTGTAAGATGTAAGACGAGCCTAAGATCTAAGATGTTAGATCTTAAGCTCGTCTTACATTTTACAATTGAATATGAAACGTTGCACCATCAGGAAAAAGGTTTTAAGATACTCTATTTCTGCCTCCATCGCATAATCGAAATTAAGTACACATATAGTACATGGACCAGGGAGTAACGTACTAATAATTTGAATCTCTAAATGTGTTTAACATTTGCATTGCAACAAAAAATATCCCAAATTGACAAAGGAGAACAAAGAGGGTCCAGGGGGCGCAGCCGAAGGCGGGCTTTGCGACTAGTTCTATATATAAATAGTTGAATGGGTAAAATGACACATTTCGCTTTTTAGGTTATGGAAGGTTCAAAGTGAGCTTAAGATGTTTTGGTGCAAATGGGCCTAAATTCCTATCAGGACAGGATTAAGTTGCTACTCATTTTTGAGTGGACTTTACCAATAAAACTCTGAAATTCTCACTTTTCAGTTTAATTTCATTAGACCATTATCAGATGACCACGAGTTGTCAAATGCAAATATTTTATCATTATTTTTTACCAATAAACAACTTTTTATTTAATTGTATTTTTTAATTTTCCTAAATAGAGGGGGATTGTTTATATCTGCTCCAAGAATAATGATAACTAGTTATGTTTTTTAAGATTTATAAAATATTTTACTTATGACACCTGATGATGAACCAATAATTTAGACAGGAAAACCGTGAGAATTTGAGAGTTTCACTTTTGAGACTCTGCTGCCTCCCGTCCTAATTTATATCTTTAATCATGGACACTTACATCAAACCAATCATATCAGATTTATAATAGGAAATTCATATCAGTATTACTTTATTATTTTTATTCCTTTTATTTTTTTTGTGCTCATCATAGTCAGCAGTTCTTGATTACCTCTTTCGATCGGAAAAGTGTATTTTAATTCGATATATAAAAATTTGTGATCCTTTTATAGAATAAGTAAAAAGTTGAAATTATTTTGTAAAATACTATTCTAATAATTTAGGATTTGTTTAAATTTGATTAGACTATTGTTCCAAGCATAAAATTATATATAAATATCATTTATTTTGAAAACTTATATACTCACATAAGATATTTTGGCAGTTTTAGAATTTAATTTCAATTTTTTTTTTGTGCCATAGAGATTACATTAAATTTTCTTAGATTTTTGTTGATAAGCATACATACACACCTCACATTTGTCTTCAAAACATTTGGCATGATTCGATATCCCTTAAAAGAGTTTTTTTTCGGATTATGCGGAATTTGAAGACATAAAGCAGCAAGCACTTCATGTTTCCGTTGTGCTTTGTTAATTTTAAAACGAATTTATATACAAGTGCCTCAAATGTTCTATTTATTTTTTCGATTTGCATTTATTTTATTGATATTTTTTTTTTAATGATATCTCATTTTTAAGTTTTAATTTTTATTCATTGATATTTAGAAAATTTTAAAAGTTATTTTTTTAGAACAGTGTTTTCCAAACTGTCCTTCCCAGGAATTCATTTTTTTTTTCAAGTTTGGAAAATTCTGCTCTGGCGATTTGTGTTCATTGGTTTATAGGCCAGTTTTAGCGTGCAATCGAACTTTTTTTTTATTTTGCTTTATTTCTAGATTTATAATAGAATTTAAAAAAAAATCTTTTTTAAAAGTTTATCTTTTTTCAGGGAAAAAATCTTACAGATGAGATCGAATCAAAATAATGGATTTCAAAATAAATAATATTATTTTTTTAAATATATTATTTACTCACAATATTAAAAGTTAAATTATTAGAGATAAAAATGAGATTGATAATAGAGATTTTCAGAGAGGCTTAATGAAATTTATTATATAAAATGTTTATTGTTATTTTTATTATTTATAAAATTTGTTCATTATCTTTATAAAATATTAATATTTTTGGTCCTCTCATTAAAACTTTATAAATAAATAAAAAGAGGCAAAAATTAGCCCTTATGAAATCTATTTAATAATAATCAAACGAGATCAAAAAGAATTTAACTCGAAGAATCTACAAGATGTGAATTTTGTAGCTGGATAATCGTTAATATATAAATAAAAGAATGGCAGCTAGATGGATGATGTTATGCATGAAGGAAGCAAGCGCCATTATGAGCGAAATTGATATAATACCGCCATCTTGTAGGGAAAAATGAAGATCTACTTTTTTATTTAAATCGCAATATTATTACTCTGTTCACTTATTTTGTTTAAAACAAGAAAAAAAGTAATTGCCATTGAGTTTGTGTAAATAAAATGCCCTTTATCTCAGATTTAGGTTAATGGCGCCTGGTTCCTTCGTGCATAACATACTCTATATATTATTTCATTTATTAGGCCCTCTATCCTGACGTTTCGGTCTTGGTTAAGACCATCCTCAGAGCTTTGGGCTGTCAATATAGGCATACAATAAAATATTCAATTGTATCCTATATTGACAGCCCACAAGCTTTGAGGATGGTCTTAACCAAGCCCGAAACGTCAGCATAAAGGGCCTAATAAATGAAATAATATCTAGCTATCATTCTTTTCTTTATACATCATCGAAGAATCTAGATTTTCAAAAAATGGAAAAGAACCAGCTGTTAAATCCGTCCACCTTACTTCTTTTATTGACCAAACATTTTGACCCATATTTATTAGCACGGTTGAACTTTGGCCAAAATTGAAAATATTTATATAATCAGTAGAGATACTCAAATGGAGCCAAATTGATGTGCATCTAAATATTTGCACAATAAAGGATTAAGTTGAGCGACTTAACTGCTGGTTCTTTTATCTATTATTTGAAATATCAAAAATTGTTAAGTACTTAAAAGAGCAAAATTATACATACGATTGAATTACTTAACTCCATTTTAAATGAATATATAATAATAAATAACTATAATGAAATATAATATTGTGAGCATATTTAGAATATTAATTTGTCCAAACAATGTTTTTAATACTCAAGATTAATCTTAAAGAGAATATTCTAATATTTGAGTGCTATTGGAAAATTACTTTACATTTTTAATACAGTGAAATCCTGATAATTCGTAGCCCGATTATTCGTATTTATCGCCTATTCCTACAAACATGCCGGCCCCCAGAGAAAATCCCTATAACTGGTATAAAAACAATACATTTCAAGTCCCCTTGGTAATTGGTATTATTTTTTTATACTCGAAGTCACTTGAAACGTCTTATAATTCGTATTTGCAGCTTAAACAAATTGTTAATTCATACTGTTTTTAAGAGGAAGCGAGAGGGCGACAAGTTTTCTCGTTCATTCTTACTCTTTTCAGTGAAAGGAAATGAGGAGAGGAGTGAGGGAAATTAAGCTTCTCTTACATTTTCTTTCCTTTCTACAATTCAGTCTTCGCATTAATATTTTAATTTTTTTTTCAATTTTGTTCTCCCGATAATACGTACAAAATCGTTGGTCTCGTGGCGATACCAATTATCGGGATTCTACTGTATTTAAAAAACGTGTTTACTTCTATTTACGAAAAAATATATCGAATACTTGAATGCTAAGGCCTTTTTCGGCATCTGAGAATCAAAATTTTTTGATACCCCTGACCCTATTTATTTCACTTGATTGGTAGTCAATTCAATTGAATTAATTTTTTGTCGCTGGGCCATGCTAGGACGCTAGCACAAGAAGGGAGTACTCTTCCTCTATTCTGAGGCTATATATTTATTAATTAACAAAGTTGCTAATTTCTCTCTTGATTCAAATGAAAATAATGAATAAAAAATTTCAAATTTTTGGAGAATATTCTCACCTTTAATTTGATTAATCTTCATAAATTACAAAATAATATTGTTTGTTCTGAAATGCTCTCTCTGTAGAAATTCTATTTATTATTATAATATTACGTGATGAAGATAGGGGCAGCCTGGTGGATATTATTGAGAAGGGTGAATAAATAAATCCAGAGCTAGTATTCAGGCAAATTTATTCGGATTATATCCCTCCGCTATAGGCCAACGTTTCGGAGATCAAACGGCTCCTTCTTCAGGACCATGCGGTGTCGAGAAAGGTTAGTTTTGTAGCAAAACTAACAAAATCATTCATTTATGACTAAATTGAGGCCGTATTGTTTTCTCGACACCGCATGGTCCTGAAGAAGGAGCCGTTTGAGCTCCGAAACGTTGGCCTATAGCGGAGGGATATAATCCGAATAAATTTGCCTGAATACTAGCTCTGAATTTATTTATTCGCCCTTCTCAATTATAATATTAATTTAACCAATAAACCAACAATAACAATAGTCTCGAGAAAGGAGGCCTCATTATTTTGGTTTTTATACAAATCTAGTCAATTATTTTTTTTATATATTGAATATATATATATATATACATATATATAATAATCTCATATAATTATAATTACGGTATTTTATAATTTTAATAATGAAAATGCGGTGCTTTTAGATTGGTTTTTAGAATTTGGGGGTAATTAGCGAATTGACAATTGACGTAAATAACAAAACTATTTGAAAATTATGCATGTTATTTTTTTTTGTTAATATTATATATAAATATTAAAAATATTAAAAATTAATAATTAATGAATAATAGTAAATTATTTATTTTTCGGAAAGTTTTTTAAGCTTATTTTTTTTGTTCTCTTACTTTTATTGTTATTCTGTATTTAAACAGGATGTATAAAATATATTAAGTTTAAAATGTAAATGTAAATACATACAAATACATATATATATATATCATAATATATATATATATACAATATTATCTGTTTTGCACAGAACTTGGTTACATTTAATATTATCACATGTGATTTAATAAAATAACTTTTCTATAAAACTTCCAGTTTGAATTTATTATTATACCTTTTTATAAAAAAAATAGTTTCTAAAATATGATCAAATCTTTTGATTGAAAAAAAAAAAACAAATTTACCATATTTTTATATATATTTTTTTTTTTTTTGAATTAAAGCTTTAATTTCCGTTTGCACTAACACATCTTAGATCTGAAGCTCGTCTTATATCTTACAATTGAATTTGAAATCAGGAAATCTGGTCTTAAGATCCTCTATCTGTGCCTCTTTCCCATAAATAATAACAATAAGATATATTCATTTCAAAAAAATATAGTCTCAATACTATTGCAATAGATAGTATATGGATATTCGTTGAATTTTTGTTTCAATAATAAACTAGAAGTAAAAAGTAGTCTGTGTGCTATGCACTTCGGCATTAAATTTTTATTTCCTTTAAATTTTAAAGGGAATATCAATTAATTTTTATGTTTTATAAATTCAATTAAATAGCTTTCATTTTATGAAATTCCAGTGTATATTTTATATAAAATACATGATACAAATAATTTTTAACTAGAATTGTTTCACGGACCTCCATCATCCACTTCGCGGTCCCTTGGGGGTCCGCGAATCACATTTTAAGAACCCCTGATATTAACGCATATTCGAGCTTGCCCTTTCTTTCGAGAGTGATTTTCTATCATTAAATGATATTGGCTACCTTGCTTGAATAGGTGAGTTAAGCCAGAGCTAATGCGCATGCCCAAGAGGCTCATTCTTTGCTTCTAGTTCACAGGTGCTCCAGTTGCTTTTCAACGTTCCTTTTGTGTGCTTCTCTCTTATCAAGATGACTATACACGAAGAACAAGATTGTTTGTTGGACTCTAGGCCAAGAAAATCTTACTCTCAAGTGGTATGTTTTATTTATGCCTCATATACAGTAGAGCAGTTTGCGCTCTCGGGCAAGTGCGCTCACGACACGAATTAAAATAATTTTTAATTTTATATCCAATCAAAAAATTAAAACATTTGTAAAATTGTTTAAAAAATTATTTTTCAATTTACGTCATATAGCCTTAAAGGACTGAAAATGACAAAAAAAAATCGCCGAAACGTCTCAACTGGGAAATGATGTTTCATTGGTTTAATCCTTCTTGGCTGCATTCTCGCAACTCCAAATGTATCATATCTACAGCCACTAACTCGCCCACCCAATAAACATATATGATACCATAACATATTGTTGAGCCCGCAACGTTCATGAAAATTTTTAATTTCCAAAAAGGTTGGCCACCTCTGCCATAGGATAAAAGATTTAATTTTCGGCGAGAGATTTTTTATAGAAAACACTGCCTTTTTTCCAGAGGGCAAAATAATCTAGTGTTGATCATTTTTTGTTTCTAGCCCATTTGGCCGGAGGCTTAAAGTTAATAAAAGAATTTGTTTTTAGGTTTAACTGTGGTTTATTTGTAAAAATTGCAACGTTTCGGCCACTCATTCTGTGGCCTTCTTCAGGTACAATTCAGCTAAGATTATAAAGGTTGTTAATTGTGGCAAACGCAATTGAATTGAGATTTTCACAGAGGTAACAATTTTTATAATCTTAGCTGAATTGTAACTGAACAAGGCTACAAAATGAGTGGCCGAAACGTTGTAATTTTTACAAATAAACCATAGTTAACCCGAAAAATAAATTCTTTTATTAACTTTAAGGCGAAATTGAATTAGGCCTCCGACCAAATGGGCTAGAAACGATCAACACTAGATTATTTTGCCCTCTGGAAAAAAGGCGGTGTTATTAATAAAAAGCCTCTCCCCGAAAATTAAATATTTTATCCTATGGCAGAGGTGGCCAACCTTTTTGGAAATTAAAAATTTTCATGAACGTTGCGGGCTCAACAATATGTTATGGTATCATATCATGTTTATTGGGTGGGCGAGTGATAAACTTTACGGTCTATTTTGCGTGGTACACAGAAATAAATGAATACCTTCGTACAGAAACAATATTGGTTTATTTATTCGTTAAATTTTATTACAACAATACTACTATGTCAACATAAACAAACCCCTGTCAATATAAACATTCACCGTCACAATGGATCCCACTCACTCATTTACTCACATCTACCCACACACCCCCTGAATCTATGATTCCTATTTTTGTAAGGTGGCTTCTTAGGATGTATGGGCCGATGTTCTTTGTGAAGCCGTCTGCCAGATTTTCTATAGATTTCACATATTCAAGTTGAATTTTTTCTCTTCTATATTATCTCTTATGTTGAACATTCTTAGTTCTATGTGCTTACTCCTGTCATTTGTTATTTTGTTTTCGGCTATCTTCATAGCACTCATGTTGTCAATTTTTATTTTTATAGATGTTTTCTTAAAACCAATCTCTTCTAATAGGCCTCTCATCCATAGACTCTCTTTCACTGTCTCATTTAACGCTATAAACTCTGCCTCCGCTGTACTTAAGGCCGTACATTTTTGTTTCCTGGTCATCCAACTCACTGCTCCCCCTCCTAGTACAAACACGTATCCGCTAAATGATTTTCTGTCCGTTATGTCTGATCCCCAGTCCGCATCACTATAAACCTCCAGTTTGTCATTTTCTTGAATATGAGACATTTATCCTTCGTTCCTTTTATGTATCTCAATACATGTTTTACTCCCGTCCAGTGCTCTCTTGTCGGTTTTGAATTAAACTGGCTTAAATATGTTGCCGCATAACTTAGATCTGGTCTTGTATTGTTTGCTAAGTATAATATTCCTCCTACCGCTTTTTGATACATCTTTGTCATATATTCATCTAGTTTATTTTTGTCCGTCCCTATTTCATACTTTGTTCCCATTTCCAGTGGTGTTGAGGTTGCTTTACAATCTTCCATGTTGAAACTCTTCAGCATATTTTCAATGTAGTCCCTTTGGTTAATTTCGATTTTCCCTTCATCTCGTTTTATGTTCATTGACAGAATTCTTTTTACTCTTCCTAGGTCTTTAATTTTGAATTTTTCTGCTAATTTGTTCTTTATTTTTTAATTTCCTCTTCTTTTCATAAATCAATATATCATCGACATATACGGTTACCATTGTGTTTCTTCTCAGATTAAAATATAGTCCGTTGTCTGCTCTTGATCTTTTAAATCCCATCTCTATTATAACCTTGTCCAATACCTCGTTCCATAGTTTTCCTGATTGGTGTAACCCGTATAAACTTTATTTAATTTGCATACGTATTCCTTCGTATCCCATGTCTTCTTTCCTTTTTTGTTAAGTACTGGTTGTATCCTTTCGGAATTTCCACCAATATATCTTCTTCGAGTGGGGCATTCAAATAGGCAGCATTTATGTCCACATGGTGTATGTCCCAATCATTTTTTACACTCATCGCCATCATCATTCTTAGTGTTTTCCTTTGCACGACTGGTGTATATGTCTGATCATAGTCAATTCCTTTTCTTTGATTATTTCCCAGGGCTACCAGTCTTGCCTTGTATTTGACAATTTCATCATTTTCATTTCTCTTTATATTAAACGACCATTTACTTCCAATTGTTTTCATATATTTTCTCTTGGTATTATTTCTTTTTTGACCATCTATACATCCAGGCCAAACATCCGAAGGTTTTAAAATGGTTTATCGAAATTTTCCTTCCCATCCACATTTCGAGAGGTGATCTTTCTTCATTTGTTTTTGATAATCTTCTATTTTTAATGTAATTTGCCGTCATTAACGCTTCAGCCCAAAATTTTCCCTCCAGACCTGATTCTTCCATCATACACCTGACTATGTCCATTAATGTATAGTTTAGCCTTTCCGCCACGCCGTTTGTTGTGGACTATATGGAGCTGTAAGTTGTCTTGTTATCCCTTCCTCCAATAGGTATTCGTTAAACTCTCTGCTTGTGTATTCTCCTCCATTATCAGTACGTATGACCTTTATTTTTCTTCCTAGAAATTTTTCAACATTAGTTTTATAAATTTTAAAGTATTTTAACGTTTCATTTTTCCTTTCTAGAAAATAAATCTGTGTATATCTACTAAAATCATCCGTAAAGGTTAAAACATATCTCTTACCTCCTATGGATTCTGGATATATTGGACCAAGTATATCTGAGTGAATTAAATCTAGTACATTCTTACTTCTTGTTTCACTTCTCGGTGGGAATTTTTGCCTCTTCATCTTCCCAACCATGCATACTTCACAGATCTCTTGATTAATCTTTTCTGGTTTTCTTCATACTTCCTTAAAGTTCTATATAAATCGTTAAAATTCTGGTGTCCCAGCCTCTTATGCCATGTGCTCATTTCAATTTCACTTTTATTATAGTACGCTTTTTTAATTTCCTCGCTAATTATATATAATCCATCTTGATTTCTTCCTTTTATTACTGATGACTTTATATCTAAAAATACTTTATTATTAGTAAAATGAGTACAAATACCTTTTTTGTCTAACTTCGCCACTGAGAGTAGATTTCCTGTTAACTTTGGGACATATAACACATCCTTAATCGTAAATTCTTCTACTACTCCCTCGTTATTTTCAAACTTTGTATATATATCTCCGTGTCCTTCGCATTCTAATTTCTCTCCATTTGCATTTATTATCGAATAATTACATTTTGTCAATACTCTAAATTTATTTTTGTTATTTGTCATATGATCTGTGGCCCCGCTATCTATTATCCAGTCATTTTCACCTAGTTTCGAGCTTCTTTCTTGAATTTTATATACACATTTTTCTTTTTCTTCTCTTATACTCAACATTGCTTTTCCTCTATCATTTCTCTCGTATTCACTTTTATCTTTTCCATATTCTCTATGACCGTACTTGTTGCACTTATCAACTTTAGTGTAAGTTTTTTCCAGGGTCTCCCAGATTTCTCTTGCCGACTTACATTCATCTACTAGATTCAGATTCTGATCATTAATGTTTAATAAAATAATACTTTTCGCTGTCTTACCTTTCTTTCTATTCTCTTCCGTTTCTCTAAAACCTGGTTCAATCGCCTCTTCACAATTCTTCAGAACCATCACACTCCTGATACGCACGCACCACTGTCTATAGTTAGATTCATTTAGTTTTTCGATCCTCGTTTCTTCCATAATTTTATTTTCCTCTAGCTCACAAAATTTTCTAATTTTTCTCTTGATTTACCCTGATTTTCTCAGTTAATTTGTCTAATGGGAGTCTGGGCCCATAACCTGATAAACTTTACGGTCTATTTTGCGTGGTACACAGAAATAAATGAATACCTTCGTACAGAAACAATATTGGTTTATTTATTCGTTAAATTTTATTACAACAATACTACTATGTCAACATAAACAAACCCCTGTCAATATAAACATTCACCGTCACAATGGATCCCACTCACTCATTTACTCACATCTACCCACATTAGTGGCTGTAGATATGATACATTTGGAGTTGCGAGAATGCAGCAAATGACAGATAAACCGAAAATCAAATTAATGATAACAACTGTGAAAGGCTAAACTCCAAAATTCACATTAAAGGTTGAAATTTATCAAACAGCGACATTTGAATTTTTTAGAGAGGGGAATCAACTCTTAAAATTTATATTTTTAATAAATAATTAATACAAAATGTGGTCTATATATGAAAATGATCATAATAATAATGTTTTAACAACTTAATTTGGTGTTAAAGTTGGCATTTTTGGCCGATTTCTTCTTTTTTTTTTTAAAAGACCGCATCATTTACAGAATTCTTAAACCATTCTGGCGACCCCAGCTCGGAGTAAGGTTGATTATCCGCCGGTGTAGTGAGAAAGCAGACTCTTCATTACTATAAAAAAAAAAAAAAAAAAAAAATTAAGAAAAATTAGATGATAAAATATCTATAGTTCATTGTCCCACGGAGATTCATGACAATAAGTTAAAAAATAATCCCCCAAATGAATCCAGTTTATTAAAATAGAGAGAGTTGATTGAGTGAGACACATTCCGGAGAATCAGACATTTGATAGTTGAAATTTGAGATGCGACAGGATTGCGTCACTCGAGGTGGTGTGCCGCCTTCCTAATGAAACCTTATTTGTTCTTGTCTAATCCTTTAATCGAACCTCAAACATTGCCTTTTAATGGGAACATGAACTTTCATTTTTTTAAATTTATAAACACGAACACGAGAGTGTTCCTAAAATAAAATTATATCAAAATAAAATAAATATATGAAGTACTTTATCGACGTCACACATTTAGACTTATACATTTAGGCACTTGGTCCAATGCGGCTTCGGTTTGTGGATAATACGATTTGCTACGATTACTACTGCTCCGAGGACTAAATAATGTATAAATATTACTTTCTCTTCCTACTTTCTTGCCCTAATCCCGCGGTGCGGGGTTTTTACGACAGGGAAGGAATAGAACAGGCCGGCCCGTCGCACGGTCTGACGCCTGTTGAAATATAGAAGGGAAGAGACTGACATGCAAAGAAAAGAAGTATGGCAGTCCCAGGACCCAGCTAGGGCAGCTCGTGGTCGCCATCCACGTACCCACAAGATGTGGGTCCGTGAGCAAATCACTTTTTCCTACCTATATATGTTAATATATAGAGAGAAAATATTGGATTCATGTCAAAAATTCGATGTCGAGATTGTAAAATTTATAAATATGGGAAAATATTTATATTTTATTACCATAGCAACCATTTCTCCTATCTTTCCTAAGAAGTACACGTTTTGAGGTCCCCTGTATCCAAAAAAGTGGTTTTCGCGACATGGTCTGTCTGTGAACAAAATATCTCAAGAACGAAAAGAGCTAAGAGATTGAAATTTTAGAATTAAGTTAGGCACCCCCTGAAGCTTTTGTATAAAATCGGCCAAAGAGTACTAGTACTTTACTGATGCACTTTTTCAGTTTTTTCGATTTTCTCAAAATTCGCTCCAATGATTTTGAGTAAAATTCAAAAATCAATTATTTTTCAGATGATCTTTAAAATGTATTTTTTTTGCCATTGAAATCTTCTAAAGATCACTTTACTCTTGTACTTCTTAGGAAAGATAGGAGAAATGGTTGCTATAGTAACAAAATATACATATTTTCCCATACTTATAAATTTTACAACTCTCGAATGTACCTTCCTATCTGAAACTAAATATATGCCGACACAAAAAATCTTGTGCGACCAGGCACACCAGATTTTTTTTAATTTACAAGGGCATATCCCATTGTTGGAGTGAGAATCTTACCCAACCTCTCTCTTGAATACGCCATAATTGAATTTTCTTAGGAGCCATTGAGCCGTGCGGCGAGCGTAGCAAGTGACTTGGTATCGTATCTACGAAACGGAGCAGTAGATGACCAGTCTCTTGGCAGCCTTGATGGAGTCGACCCTCTACCCCTCCAGACACAAGTTCCAACAAATGCCGTTCGTGGAATCACTTACACCTGGTCTGATCTGAACGTTGTCGTAGATAGAGAACGATCAACTGGATGGCACTTCTGGCGGCGATCAGACAATCAGCACATCACCAGGAACATTATCAATCAGGGTATTAAAAACTTTAATTATTTTCTAAAAATGAGTTAAAAAATAATGTAAGTCTTATATATTTGTTATATAGCATTTGGGGTGGCCCGTCCGGGCGAAGTCCTCGCACTGATGGGCCCATCAGGAGCTGGGAAATCCACATTGTTATCGGCTCTCGCTTTTCGGTTAGACTTGAATGCTGGAACAAAAATATCTGGTCGAAGAGCTATCAACGGTGTCCCAATCCGTGATCCAACTTCCATAGCTACTCTCATTGGTTTTGTTCAGCAGGAACAAGCCTGGATAGGCACACTTACAGTTCGCGAACATCTTACTTTCCAGGTAAGTTAAGGTGAAGAATAAATAAAAATATATACATTTTCATTTCATTTTGAGATTTTTTTTATTAGGCAATGGTGCGACTAGACCGATCTTTCTCATACAGGCAAAGAATTGCTAGAGTAGATCAAGTCATCGCAGAAGTGAGTATTGTTTTCGCCTTAAAGACTGATAATTTTATTTTAATCTACAACTTCTTATTAGTCTCGGGCTTAGTGTAATTGCTAGCGTGCTGGACTTCTATACCAAGGGTCGCGGGTTCGGATCCCAGGCAGTTCGATGATTTTATTTAAGCCATATGAGTACCAAATGGCTTAAATAAAAATACCTGTACCCTATAAACATATATATTAATTAAATTATGATAGATCGCTAATTTCAGTCTACTAGAGAAACGCCGCTCAAATCAAGCGGTCAGATTTCTCCGTTACTGAGGCGCGATCTAGATGGAGTAGACTCTAGTAGACTGAAATTAGCGATCTATCATAATTTAAATAAGCGAGTGCGGTACTGTGGTCCAGTAGTAGGGCATGTTGAGGTAAATCGACAGATCCGTGGTGCGACTCCGCGGACCTACATTTTTCGCTTATTTAAATTAATAAATACTTGGTTATATGTTTTTCATATATATTAATTAAATACGAGTACCGTTTGTCTTAAATGGCCTGAGTTGCCGAGAAGACTGTGTGGATGTGTATGTGAAAGTGTGAGTGTTTAAAAAAGAAACTTCTTATTAAGGATTTTTTATCTTTATTAATTGTTTCAAATTCTGTTATTTTGCCATTTTTGCATACAATGCTCTAGATTAATATTCTAATTCTCATCTTTTTTTAATTAAAGCTCGCATTAGGATCATGTCAACATATAATGATTGGAGTTACTGGAAGAGTTACTGGTATCTCTGGCGGAGAATTAAGAAGACTTGCCTTCGCTTCGGAGGTAAAGAAGTATTTTAAATTTCTTCTCTTTTCCAAAAAGTTCTCTCTGTTGAATTGACTTGTATGCACTTTTTCTTCAAGGCATTGAATGATTGACTCATAAATGATATATCATAGGGTTTGCTGGGTATGGGTTTTATATTTTTTTTTTTTTTTAATTTTTTTTTTTTTTTTGGGGGGCGCGCCCCCCCGCGGACGCCCATGGTTTGCTGATTTGCTTAAGTCACGAATAACTCAAGACACAAAGGATGATTTCCCTCATATGTGTCGTCTCTTTCAATCATTTTTTTCTTTTCATGAAAAGAAAACAAAACATTAAAAGTAAATAGAAGTTACATTAATCAAAAAACAAATAGGAGGAGATAAGACTCTAAAAATAGATATTAGATTATTATACTAATATCTTGTTATATAATTATTTACCGGTTTGTATTTAATATAATAAAATATAGAAAGGTGGGGGATGAATATGCAGCCAGGGGAGGAAAATAAAACAATGGTGTGCAAAAAAAAAAAAAAAATTGTTTTGCGAGCCCTAACAACATTTCGGTTGATCCTTATGTAAAATGACTTCCTGAATCCCCGTTTTCCCGCAATACCCACCATTTGGGGGGAAGGGAAGGGAAAGGGGAAAGAGAGAAAAAAAAAAAAAAAAAATATAAAAAAAAAAATAAAATTTTCTTGCTCCAAAAGGAATAACCCCAGGAGAAAAAAAAAATTTTCTTTCTATATTCATCTTTCATTTTCGAGGGACCCCACAATTTTTATCACTTTTCGATTTTTTATAGCTATGAATTTGATTTGGAGGGATGAAAAGAATTATTTTAGCTGTAAAAAATAATAAATAAGATATTGAGAGCGACAGTGTGGGTCACTGAATTTTCGGATCAGCTCATCCCTTTTATCCAAAAATGTTGCTATATATTTTTATTTTTTGGAATGTTTGTGGGAGGGTGATATGGTCTAGAAGCTGGAATAGAAAGAAATTGAAAAAAAATTGCAAAAAAAAAAAATCCAGGAAAAATCGATCTTCTTTTATGATTTTTTTTTACTATTTAAGGGAACAAATTAACATCCATGCTTGAAATGTTCATGTTTTAGAACTTTTCACATCTTTTAGACCCTTAGAAAAAATATAAAGCCTAAAATAATCCTTTTTATTCCTCCAAATCAAATTCATGGCGATATTATCGAAAAGAGAGATAAAGATAAATGGAGGAGGGAGGAAACGGTGAGTGATGGGAAAAAATGGGGGCCATATTTGGATTCAGGTGGTCATAATAAATTATGAAAATAAAGAGGGAAGACTTGGACATAGTGGAATTCTTTTTTTGTTAAAAATTCCTCTATATCGTTCTTAAGTGGAAAAGTGACACAACTCAAAAAGTCTCTGTTTTTCAGGAAAGCAGTTCAAAGATTTCCATTTTCTTAATGGAAAAAGCGATATATTTAAATGATTGTGATATTATAATTATGGTATGCAATGCACGTATTTTTTCTAAAAACTGTACTGCCTTGTGTTTAACTCGACATCAGTTAGACAAATGCTTTTCCACAAAAATAAGAGCAAAAACACCAAAATTGAAAAACGACACTAGCGCATTTTGGGGGTGATAATTAGAAGAAATGACACATTCCCACATAAATCTACACATAAAAGAATTCATTTTTTATACAAAATCTCAAAATTGATCATTTTTGAATTGTGTCATTTTTCCATTTAAGGAGCGATATATTATATATCAAATTAACTACATTAGATTAACTATTGGTGCAGATCTTGACAGATCCAGCGTTGCTATTGTGCGACGAGCCAACGTCGGGTCTGGACGCGGCAATGGCATCTGCAGTAGCAACAGTTCTATCCCAAATGGCTTCCAGGGGCAGGACGATTATCTGCTCAGTACATCAACCAAGTGCTGCGGTGTGTTCGTCATTCCATAAAGTGGCTCTTATCGCCGAGGGTCGAACAGCTTTCCAAGGCAGCATACGTCAGGGCCTCGACTTCTTCCACAGGTCGACTATGCCTAACTGCTTTCTTCTCATCTCGGAATGAATGAGGTGTGTGATTGTTTTGGTCGTTGTCAGCATGGGGCTTGGCTGCCCGGAACACTACAATCCGGCTGATCTTTTCCTCGAGCGTCTCGCTGATCCACGAGCTACGCCGTCTGCTTCTCAAATTGCCGATGTTTTCGCCACCTCTTCGCTAGGAATCGCTCTGCAATATGAGGCATCAGGGAAGGTACGATTACAAAAGCAAATCATATTTTTTATTCTAATTAAAAAACTAACTTATTTTGATAAATAAAAACATTTTTGTATTTTTAAGAGTTGGCTAGATTGCTCTTGGGAGTGAAAGCTCGTGGGTGTTATCCTCATCATCAACGTATTTGGCATCCTGGTGCTCTCAACTCAAAGCCCTTCTCTGGAGAGCATGGCTCGCTGCCAAAAAGGAGCCTCTTGTCTTCCGAATGCGCCTTTAATTCAGACTTTGGTGTGTTTTATTCTCTTCACTCTACCTCTATATTAGAAATAAGCTCTTATACTAGGTTGTAAACAAATTGCGCATTCATTTTTTTTTTGGACTTTTCTATCTTTTTGTTAAGCTTTCGCAAGATAAATACGTTGTTTACAGGTTTCGTTGCATTCATTTATTACCACACTTTCGTTGCATTCATTTATTACCAC
>JAKCPI010029796.1:0-35064 GCA_023213315.1 Euborellia annulipes | reverse complement strand
GGTCTGAGCCATATTTCAAAATTTGACATTTTTCGCGAGCCGCAATTAAATACGTATTTAAAAGGTATTAAAAAAAATGTTTTTTCAGAAATTATATTTATTGAAAACATTTAAATATAAGTGCATACATTTTGAAACATATAGGCCTATGGAACGATAATAATTTTTAAATAACATAATAACACAAAAATGAAAAGAGAACTCGGGTACATTTATCGAGAGCCATAAATAATCCTTCAAAGAGCGGCATGTGACTCGCGAGTCGCAGGCTGGGCCACCCCTTTAATAGAATATCAAAAACTGAATCGCAACTTCAAATTATTCTCCAAAAATCAATTTAATATTTTTTTCAAGGCCTTTTTATTGAAAATATTTCAGATTTGTATTTTTTACCTTTTTTTATTATTAATTTTGAATTTTTTTTCAGGCCTTATGGCTGGTTTGCTCTGCTTTGTTCGCTCAAGTACTTGCCGATGGCACAGCTGTGACAATAACAAATAATAATAACAACAATGGCACAACACTTGAACCTTCAACAATTTCAAGTCAAGAAGTGACAAACCAAACTGCACAAGATCGATGGGATAGAGAAAAGGAATGTAACCTTGGCAACGAAGTACCTTGGGTGCCCATGGCTGCACCTCCTGGTCTAGCTCAGATATCATCAGTCACATCATAATAATCATCATGCTGTGCAAGATTCATATGGACCGCCAGCATCAGGAATAATTCATCCCTCTGAGAATTTCGGACCTCCACCCCCACAGCCGCCTTCAGATCATTATGGCCCCCCCTCAAACGGTTCACCGCCTAAGCCACCAAGTGACGCATATGGCCCACCCAAAGACCATTATGGGCCTCTCCCCTAATCCAAGGTATTCAAATATGGTCCCCCGAAACCTCCTAGTGACTTTTTAGGACCAACAAAGGACCATTATGGGCCTCCTATCGACATTTTAGGCCCGCCTAAAGATCACTATGGTCCCTCCTAAACCTCCTAGTGATCTCAATTATCCAATCTCCTCTTTAAATGACCATTTTGGTCCTCCTCCAAGTTCACCCAAAGACCTACTATGGACCTCCGAAGCCTCTAAATGACCATTATGGTCCTCCCAAACCTCCTAATGATATCTATGGGCCTCCTCTAAATCATTTCCAAGTGATCATTATGGTCCTCCTAAATCACCTCCAAAAGATCATTATGGTCCGCCTAAAATACCGTCAGATCATTATGGACCTCCTAAACTACCTCCAAGCGATCATTATGGCCCTCCGAAACCACCGAAAGACAATTATGGTCCACCCAAACCTCCAAGTGATAATTATGGCCCACCCAAACTACCAAACGATCATTATGGTCCGCCAAAACCGCCAAGCGATCATTATGGTCCTCCATCTTTAGGAGATCATTGCGGTCCTCCAAATATCCATCTCCAGGTCCTTCATCATCAGGAGGAGATTTAGAGCATTATGGACCTCCTAAATCTCCTGATGATTTATATGGGCCTCCGCCAATACTGTTAGACCTATATGGGCCACCTAAACCTTTTAAGACTCCAAGTGAAACCTATGGTGGACCTCCTCCCTTCGATACCATTACGTAAGCCTTGGGCGGGCAGTGGACCACGTCCTCCACGATTTGGTGTTAAAGTTAATTATCCCAGCGAATTTTGAATTCCACCACCAGGCGATAGTTTTGGATCACATTCCTGATAAGCGGCCTTCTATACAAAGACCACCCCCGAAACCAATTCCACTTCAACCACCCCCACCTCCTCCTCCTCCTCCATCTCCTCATCCAAAGCAGAATCAACCTCAACTTTCTTCTGAACATCAACAAGAAAATCAAGTACAACAAACTCACCATGTTCCATCTGATAATGGCTTGCACAGATTTTTAAATCTGTTCAAGTAGCAGATTATTTAAGTTCTGTAGAATATCCTCTTGAGGTTAGTAAATAAATAAAATTATGAATACAAAAACCTATACTATACCGTGGGAATAATATCTTTTTTTTTAGATTATCCAATCACAATCATACATTGATATTCCCAACAAAAAGCAGAATCATTAAATCAAATACAAACAGCAAATGAAGTAGGAAGCAGTTCAGTTATTGGAAGCGCATCAGGACTGGATAGTAGTATAGATAATGATAAAGAAGGAGAAATTATTTGGGCAAACCTTTCCCAGGAGGTCCTAGTGCTGATGCACCTATTGATACTAATGGTGGTGTTGACCAAAAAGAAGCTTCCTCTCAGGTGATAATTTTCATAAAAAATTTGTTGATTTCATGGGCTGGTCCTTAATATTACGTCATATATACTCTTTAAAAGATTTTAATATAATTCTTGCTAAAATCCTCTTCCATTATATTAAAAAATAATTATTTTATTAATGTTACTTATCTCTTTTTTTTTAGGTTGAACAAGCAGCGGCTCCATCTTCATTATCGTTATCCTCTTCGTCTTCATCCTCGACATCAGTAACGATACAGCCGAGCATTCAAACAAGTCATGAACATTTAAAACCTCCACCGCCTGCTCCATCATCGGCAATCATTCATTTTGGACCTAACACCCAGCAGGCTCAACATTAGTACATTTTGGGGCACCTCAACCGCCACCACCGCCGCCTCCCTTCCAAACCTGGAATCCTATTAACAGGAGGGGGCAGTGAAAGTGGATCACTAGGCTTCTTAGCCCAGGGGGGTACCGGATTCCAGTCTTCTTTGCCTTCAGACATCCATCTCAATAATAACAGGAATCCGCCCGAGAATAATGTAAGAATAATAATAATAATAATGATCTCCCAAAAGAAGAAATCCTTCAATAAATAAATTTATAATTATTTAAAAAAAGAAATAAATTATTTAATATATTTTTTAAAATTATGAAAAACTAAAAATCAATCAGAGCACGGAAATTTTTAAATTTTATTAAAAGATTAATTTCATTAAAAAAAATATATAACCTCTAATTTAACTTTTGTTTGACACGCAATAGATTTTTTGTACAATTTTAAAAAGTAATCGCAGGAAATTAATTAAATAATTACTAGCGTTTTAACTTCTAATTTTCAATTTTAATTGTTAATTTTTTTTTTTTTTTTTTTATTCATTTAGGAAAATTTAGTAACTGCATTTATTTATCAATTACATTAGTTTTGAAATCTTTTTATTAGCTTAAACCTATTTATTCAATAATAGTATTTATATTCTACCATTTTTCTTAATTAGTTAATAATAATATTATTGTTATTGATTTAGCCATCTTCCGGCTCCGGATCGTTTAATCTGCATTCATCAAATCATCATCATCATCAACACCATCATCATCAGCAAGAGCTGCATCATCACTTTAATCAGCACGCTAGTACTGCCCTCGGGGAAACCATCGTTCACTCGCAAGGAGCAGCAGTTTTAAATAGTAATAGCATCGTTCCAGAAGTCACTGTAATTGAGCCTACATCGCTCCAGGTCAGAATTTATTTAAAAATAGTATTTAGTATTTAAACCAATTCATTTTATTTACATCTTTAATTTATTGATTAATTTAACCTATTTTAATTTTGTCATTGACAGGGTGCCCAGTTGATTCACACTATCAACGGTCTTCCGGCTGCCTCTCCTGTAGGATATGTGCCATTCCAGGCAGCTCCACAACTTCCTCCAGCGCCTTTCAGTTTCTTAAATCCTCCGGTTACAACTGCAGCTACATCTGATTATACTACATGGAATTCCATCGAAAATAATAATAAACATCAACAACATCGGCATACGGAGAAACATTCCAAAGATATACATCAGGTAAAAGTTCATTTGAAAATCTGTAAACAATATATGGAATATATTATCGTATCAAACAAGCTTTAAGATCTTCTGCAAAAGGTCCTACAAAAAATTTATTTCAAATGGATACCAATCAAATGAAATAAATAAATGGCCTCAGATGCCGAAAAAGATCTTAAACAAATTTAAAAAAAAGCTTTTTTCCTTATTAAAACGAAACTCCTTCCCCTGAGGTTAGACTAAATGTAATTTAGCATCTTAGACACACATACTTATTAAGCTATAGCCTCAAGGATCTCATTTCTAACTATGGAGGAGTGAAAAGTGATTCCGCAAGCCCTGGTTTTCTCCCCCTTCATAAATTTCTGGTTATAATTGACTGAATTTATTATAAATATAGAGATATAATTTTAAATCTGTTCGCCATATAACTTTTATTGAATGCCGCATTAGTTAATATGCAGGAAATCAAATGAATTTTTTTTTGTTTTTTAGGTGATTGTTCCTTATACGACTTCTCATTCATCCAATGGTGAACTTGTTGCATCATCGTCCTCATCTTCCTCTGTCTCGACGAAACAGCATCTGTTACGTTTCCGATTCCTTAATGACGAGCACAAACAGGCTATCAACACGGTCGGTTGGGCACCTGTTGAAGAAGAAATCACGGCTAGAGGACCTCCACCACTCAACTGTAGTCATATCTTCGGTGAAAATAGAAGGAAACAATGGCGAAAGGGAAGACTTTGTATTGGGTTCCATGGCGACTCCGACGAGCAGGTATTTACAAATCTTCATATTATAACAAATGTCATCTTCTTAGTTCAGTTTAATTTACAAAATTTGATATTATTACCAATTAAGTAAAAAAAATCAGATCCCCTAAACCAGCGTTTTCCAAAATGGGAGGCCCGGAATAGTAAAATAAATATGTTTAAGGCAGGCCTGGTAACATAAAGTTTGGAAACCACTGCCCTAGACAGTGGCGTCATTTCAACTTTTTTTTCTTAAAATTTACAAATAGGTATATCAAATTTGGCCAAAAGATATTTGATTTAGATATATTTTGAAATATTTTATTTTGAATAATATTTAAAAGTAAAAAAGATCAGAGCCCTTGAGAGGGGCAAATGCCCCCTCCATGCCCCCCCCCTGGCAACCTCAATCATTGCAGTTAAGCAATGCCAAGCGCGGCGAAAGTTCGAGATTGGTGACGGGTTTAAAAATAAAAAATAAAAAGGTGGGTGATTAAAACCTACCATTATTATTGACGTTATCTAAAAACATATCTTTCTTGAGTGATGTCATCTACTTATGTTTGTATGTTATTTTTTCATTAGGAATCGAGGCCAGCAACATCCAGAGTTGCGGGAAGTTATAAAAATGGCAAAACTCTGCATGAAGTGTTAGCGAATAATATCCGGGAGCTTCTTCGGTCAGAGACCGCCAAAGGCTCCAAACCACCGACTATTGACAAGCTACGAAACTCGATAGATGATTGGACAGCTCAAGGGTATCGGAATGAAATATCTCCATCTACTTTCTATTTAAAAACTACGCAGGAAAAATAGTTTAATTTTTGAGGAAAAAATGATTTTTGTTTAAATCTAATTTAAAGTTTTTTAAAAATATTTATTTGGAAAATGGGTCAAGAGAGTTTATTTCTTAAAATGTTTTAATTAGTTTAAATTGTTTTTTTTTTTTTTTTTTTTTTTATGAAAAAATGAATAGAATCTTCTATTCTATTAAATGAACTTTGTGATTTTTGTCTCTAGTTATAAGCGGCTTCATGGATCTAGTCATGAGGGTAATTTTGAAACTACAATAGGATACACGAAATCGTTACCACACCTTCGTTTACCCAGTAAAACAATTCCGGACGAATATCTGACAACAGAGCCGAGTATTTTTGACGACGAGCCAAGAACTGAGAACACGGTGGCAACTGCTGTACCAGCTGAGCCACATCACAGGTTTCAATTAACTCATTTTGTAGTTTAAGTTAAAAGAAATACTGGTATATCTTATCTTAGTGGTTCCAAAAGGTTCTAGGCTCCTTTTTGAACTCAAAAAAACAAGCAAACAATAATTCCATATAAAATTTTCTGAATCCATTTAAGTACTTTTTGGAATGATGTCTTTTTGTGTGTGTGTGAGTTTAGTCTGTGGTATTTTTTTTTCGTCCACGAAAACTCAAAAACTATTTGTTCAATTGTTTTGAAATTTTGCCCACATCATTTAGGCTCTTGAATAGTGGGTGGGCAAAGTTGTGCGCTCGGCTTAGCCCGACCCTTTATTATACTTCGAGGTTTACTTCTTTTAAATTCGTTTGATGGAGTTCACGATAATTAAAACAAAGTATTGTACTTTATTATTCAAGAATTTTATTGCCCGACAACTGTTGAGTGCACATTCTCACAGTTTCTGTCCGAAAAGGGCCATCATCAGGCTTGAAAAATACAAATTATTATTTCAACCTTCATGTAACATCGGGTCAATTTTACATATGGTTACATATTCTTTTTCTTAGAGCCTCTATCGAATAAAAATCTCCACTCAGAAGACGTTTCGGGCTTAATTAAATAAATCCATCACCAGTTCTTAAGAGATTATTGGCAATCTCAAGGTGTACACCATTGAGATGCAGATAGTGTTGTTATATATAAACATATACAAAATTATATAAAAATACAATATTTGCATATACGATGTCATATGCAAATATTGTATTTTTATATAATTTTGTATATGTTTATATATAACAACTCTATCATAATTAGAATGTAATCACTTCTGATGATACAAGTAATTGTCGAAATACGTATTAAATGTTAATTATTAATTAAAAAACCCTTTGAAAATAACCTAGTGTTCAATTTGTATATTAAACTTTAATGATAATTTCTCTTTCGTCTCTTTGTTATTTCGCCAGTGCCTCTGGATCAGAATGGAATGCTGTGCTTGAATCAAATTTTGTGGAATCGGCTGATCCAACAATATCTCCATTGGACGAAGAATCAGCTGAAGCTGAAGCAGCAACAACCGAATGGCCAAATACAACACCATCAACGAGCACGGATGATGGCCAATGGGTAAGCCTCTCCGTTCGCCACAAGGAGAAAGTGTTTGTGGTAACTCCACAACCTGGAAATCTTCTCTCTCATCATCGGCCTATACCCCAAGCCATACTAAGTCCTCTATCGTCGACAACATCTCATCCTCCGTTGAGTATCAATGATGTATTCCCGTTCCGGGGATCTGATAGTGGAGCGGGTGCAACTAGCCCTAGCAGATTTGCCGTTCGTCCTGCACCTTTGCCTCGAGGTAGGTTTACTTTAATCAAAGACTAAAAAAATTTTATCTAAATGTATTATTATTCTATATGCAGTTGGTTCAAACACAACGACAGAGGCTTTACCAACATATACACCACCTGACGGGGCACGAATTCACACCGATTCCGGCCATTCAAGGGTCAGTTGAGAACCAACTCGTTGAAAGAAATTTCAAAATAAATTCCTGTCCATATTTTCTAGGTAGTCACAGCAACTTCAAGTCCACGAACAAGATCCACAAGAGGATTATCATCTGAGGATGATGATTTAGACGATTTCTTGGGTTTTGAAGACGAGGATGACAGCAGCGTGGATGAAGACACAATAGCAAGACTCCAATCCCTTGAACTCCATAAGAATAAACATTAACTCACCAAAGTCATTTATTTATTTATTATTTTTAAAATTAAAAAAAAAAAAAAAAATTTCATCACTGCTTCAACAAATAAAAAATAATAATTTTTGTTTGTTGAAGTTTTGAAATTTTTTTGAAATTTATATATAAATAAATATATATAAAAATATTTATTATGCATGTTCAAATGCAGCTAGCTTTCTCTCTGACTATTTTCTGAGTGCGTGATGGAGTGATTGGATGTATTTGAGTAATAATTTGGGCAATATAAATTATTTTTCAATAAAATTATAGGAATTGGTTAGATAAATCATCTTTTGAAATTTTAATCTCTCAAGCTAAAATGATTTATTTTCTCTATAATGTTTCTTTATCATTTAGGACAGATTCAAGATCATTAATGGAATCGAAACAAAGATCTTCTTTGAATAAATAAATAGCTTCTCTTATATCTATAGAAACTTCTTATTCTGAATTGCAGTAGAACCTCCCTCTTTCATAACGAGTAATTCGCATAACGAGCAAAACAAATTGAAAAAGAATGATTCGCTTAACGAGTAAAAACTAAAAGTCTGTCCTTAGTTCCTTTTAATTTATTATTTCTATAGTCAAAGGAAGAAAAAATCTGGGTAACAAATTTTTAAAGATGATTTATTTCGTAAATTAGATACTGTAGAACATTATCTGGATAAGACAATGGGCCAAATTATTTATATTTTCCATTCTCCTTCTATAACAGATTATTTATTAGATAATATATATATAATTTTACTGGAAAATAATTTATCTTTTTAGCTTTTCTTAATTAATTTTAAATTATTATTAAATAAATAACTCAAAAACAAGACGCTCATCTTAAATAATATTGTAAATATTTTTTTAAATTATAAATATATAGAAACCTAATATAAAATTAATTTATTTTAGAATTGTTATCTCTCGAATGAATAAATAAATAAATATATTATTCATTTAATAGATAACAACTAATTTTATTGTTAAGTTGTAAAAATATTATTTCGAATTTCTAATATTTTTAGATTTGTACATTCTTAGTAATATAAAATAAATTTATTAATTGAAATTAATTTTTAACAAAATGAATTTTTTTTTATATAAAACAGTGAAAACAAGTTTAGTTCCATTTCAAATTAATTTTACTTGTCATCATCGCCTACGTTGGGTCCATCCTTTTCTCCCTTGGACTGTTCTTTTGGATACAACTGGATCAAATCATCTATCCGAAGGATTGTAATCGCAGCTTCAGTGGCAAATCTTATAGCTTTAATCTTATTCACTACAGGTTCCACGACTCCTGTCTGGAGACAATCCTGAAGGGTTCCATTCTCCAGATTCAGTCCATACCATTTCATCTCCGATTTTTCAATGCTTAAAAAAAAAAAAAAAAGGTTTTATAAAATTTCAGGAAAGCACTTATTTTTTTCAAGATTAGTATTTAAGCGATTTTCAAATTATTGATTTATTAATAAATTAATTTTAGCGGAAGAGGAGGCAGCCAATAAGAGCGTCTATTTAAAATAAAAAATCTGGTGTGACTGGTCGCACAACACACAACTTTCTCTTAGCCTTCGGCAAGAGAAAGTTGCCCTCGGGCTTGGCGTAGTTGGTAGCGCGCCTGCCTTGTATACCAAGGGTCGAGGGTTCGGTTCCCAGACAGTCCGATGATTTTATTTAAGCCATTTGGATACCAAAAAAAAGAAAGTTGTGTTCTGTGCTTGTCACACCAGATTTTTTGTGTCGATATATATTTAGAATTCAAGATGTAAAATTTATAACAAAGAAAATTACTTAGTCTGACTAGCACTATGAACAGCCCTCAGCTGTGAGACGAGATCAATAGCATCCAGACCCGCGTTAATAGCCAACATTTTGGGAATGATGAGAAGTGCCTTGGCAAAGGCAGCAATAGCCATTTGCTCCCTTGATGAGAGTATCATGGCCAAATTCTCCAGAGTGATGGAAAGAGCGGCCTCGACAGCACCTCCCCCAGCAACTACTTCCTGACATTCGATCACTCGCTTGACAGCACACAGTGCATCATGGGCACTTCTCTCCATCTCATCCAAGAGATGTTCGTTGGCACCACGTAAGATGATCGTCGCTGCAGGACGACCTGGAACACTTTTTACAAATTTTTATTAATACAGAGGCGGAATTAATAAAAACGAGATTGTTTTAAAAAAATCTCAAAAATTACCTTTTAAATATTAGCATTTGATCGTCGCAGATCGTTTGCTGAATTACTTCGGTCGCTTCTCCAAGCCACTCTTTTTCAAAATGTTCCTCTCCATCGAAGTTGACAATGCAGCTAACCAATTTTCCCCCAGTTGCAAGTGCAATTCTTTGCAGATCACCTTTAGCGACTCTTCTTACTCCCATTGCGCCAGCTTTGGCTATGTATTTTAAGCAAAGGTCATCAATAGAGCCGCTGGTTAGAATCACGTTAGCCCCCGCCGCGAGAATTTTCTCCAACTTTTCCACTATGATGTTCGTCTCACTCTGACGCATTGCCTCTAACTGTTCTGTATCTTCAATTACCAATTGTATATTCATTTTCATTTTGATTTTATGTAGGCTAAAGTCGAGGATGGCGATACGAGCATTGCAGATTTTTTTTGGCATTGCTTCACAAGCCACAGTGTTATTGATGGCGTACCCTTGGACTAAAGTGCTTTCAGTGGTCGAGAGACCATGGCACTTAAGGATGTTAACCAGACGGATGTTGCACATCACAGGTGATTTGATCGAATTGCAGGCAGCTACCAGCATTTCAGCAAAAAAATCAGCTTCACAACCAATTAACTTGCTGGATAGAGCCGTTTTAGCCACGCTTAAGAGAGAAGACTGGGGCAGATCGCCGGTCGGCTTAGTCAAATGGGTATTAATATATTTACAAGCCTCTCTACAGGCAATCTTGAAACCAGAAATTATTGTTGTTGGATGGATTTGAAGTCGAACCAAATCATCAGCCAATGAGAGCAACTCAGAAGAAATGAGAACCACGCTTGTAGTTCCATCTCCTGCCTCTTGATCCTAGAAATTGATTTAGGATTACATTGAATTTTGAACAAACTAAAATCTAAAAAAAAAACTTATAAATAATGAAAAAATCTTTAATATTTACGAATTTTATTTCAAGAAAAAAAAATAAACAGTTTAATAAATTGAAATTCGATCACAAAATATTATTTATTCTTTGTGTTAAATTTAAATAACTATTTAAAAAAAAATGAAAAAAACACTTATTACTGATTTTTTTTAAGAATAAGTAAAAAAGAAATCGAAATCAGCTAAAGAGAGGACATTGGCAGTAAGAGGATAGCCTTTGTATATTAAATAAACGTCAAATTTCTTCAATAATTATATGCTTCTTGTCAAATCTTATCTCCCCCCCCCCAGCAGAAATCCTGGCTACGCTACTGGAGACAGACATAAATGTATCCTCACCTGTAACTGAGCAAGTTGTACAAGAACTTGTGCTGCTGGTTCTCTGAGCTCCATTCGTTTGAGAATCGTTGCACCATCGTTAGTTACAATAACATCACCCAAATCATCCACGAGCATCTTATCAAGTCCCTGAGGACCCAAAGATGAAGAAACCAAATTGGCTACTGTCTTTACAGCGGTTACGTTACGACTACGAACAGGAAGACCATGGTGCCTTACACCACCCAGCAGAAGTGGACTCGCTACAGTGGACATTTTCTTAATAATAAATATATATAGATTTTTGCAAAAAAAAAGTCAACAAAGAAAGAAGAAATGCTTTTAGAAAAGAGAGATCAAGTAGGCCTTGCCTTCTTTGTTTTCTTATTTGACGTAATAGTATTCGCCTTACTACTAGCGCTCCAAGTGGTCAATATTAATAACTCAAGTTGATTATTGTTCACCTGTGCTATGAAAAATATTTTATTCTTTATTTAATTTGTGTATTGTGAGGTATGTCTTTGTGGCTGGAAGTATTATTATTAAGGAGTCAAAAAAAATCCAAGACATAGGCAGCCAAAATTATTTCTTTTATTATTGCCGTTCCAGGCTGACGTTTCGGCCACTGGTCTAGGCCATCTTCAGAGCCGGAGGCGAGAATAAATAAAAATTACAATTTCAGTGGCACACATTCGCATGAACGGAGCGCTCATAGGACAACGAACATTCTTTCGTCATCGCTGAAATTGTAATTTTTATTTATTCTCGCCTCCGGCTCTGAAGATGGTCTAGACCAGTGGCCGAAACGTCAGCCTGGAACGGCAATAATAAAAGAAATAATTTTGGCTGCCTATGTCTTGGATTTTTTTTGACTCCTTAATATTAATTTGTGTAATTAATAGTTTAAATTTTTGAAAATTAAAAAGGTAATTATTATTTTATTAATTTCAATAATTTGTTATTAAATTATTATGTAGTTTTTCTTTCTCTTTAGATTTTTGGGCTCGTTTAGTCGTTGATTTTTTAAGAAATAATTAGCCCATTTAAAAGCAGTATAATTGAAAAAATCATATTTTATTATATTCATTAAATATATTATATACAATGGATTGATTACATTTTATTAATCTTTTAAGAAATTTATAATATATTTACACAATCTTCAATATATTTATAAACCGTATTTTTCCCTCCCTCTTTTAGAATTCAATCAAAATTAAGAATGTTAAGGTCCTCCTTATAAATAAAATAACTACAGGTATATTTTTTAAATAATAAAAATATTTGAAATCTGAGCTTTCGTAAAAATCTATTCACTTTTTGTTGAATTATGACTGTATTGGAAATCAGTTGGAATAAATAAATCAGGATCACATATATGCATAACTATATATTCATTAACATATTGTTTAAAATCCCCTTAAAAAAAATGTCTGGACTGATTGCAGGTAGGACTTCACTATTCTTTAACTTAAGTGGGTTAAAAAAAACTTATACTGTTTTAGCGAATTGTTGTTAAAACTATCTAAATGTCATCCAATAAAAAAAATATCAAAGCACAAAGTGTTTAATTAAGCAGATTAAATAGTAGGCTGGGATGAGTAGTGTAAAGGGGTTGGAGAATAATAACCAGCAGATTCAGGTGGACCGATAAATCTGCTGGTTATTATTCTCCAACCCCTTTAAAATTATTTAATCATTAACTTTAATTACTAAACGAAAAGAGAAAGACAATAAATATTCTTTTACTGGATAGGCGCTCCTATTTTCTTCCAATCTTCTTGCCGAAAAAATAGCAGCTTTCTCCTAATAGAATTATCTATTGAATAAATATTATTGACGGCTGTATTAAGGCTTGCAACCTATTTTTAAAAATAGCACTTGAGCTAGCTCTATTAATATTTTTTTTAAAGAAATGATTAAAAATCATGGCAGATTTTAGAATTAATCACTAAGTTATAATATCGTGAAGGATTTGAGTTATTTTTTCTTTTGAAATGATTTCTCTTTTTTTATTATCATTGTACCCCAAAAATAATAAAAATTCTGCGATGAAGATAGGGGCAGCCTGGTGGATATTGTTGAGAAGGAGAAATTTAATGAAAATACAAAGAAACGTATCTTTTTTCAACCTATCTTTATAACTAATATTTGAAAAAAAAAACATTTTTATATATTTTAGAGAATTTTTATTGTTAAGAAGGATGAATAAATAAAATCCGGAGCTGATGATCAGGCAATTTATTTGGGTTACTTCCATCCGCTATAAGTCGACGTTTCGGAGCCAAAACGACTCCTTCTTCAGGACCATGCGGTGTCAAAAAAACAAATAGCCCTCAATTTTGTCTTAAAAAGCTATGATTAATCTCGCTAGAAGACATAAAGGCAATGGTACCAAACGAAGAATGATGATTTTTGACACCGCATGGTCCTGAAGGAGTCGTTTTGGCTCCGAAACGTCTACTTATAGCGGACGGAAGTAATCCAAATAAATTTCCTGATCATCAGCTCCGGATTTTATTTATTTACTCATCCTTCTCAACAATAAAAATTCTCTAAAATATATAAAAATGTTTTTTTCAAATATTAGTTATTGAAAAAAGATATACTTTTCTTTGTATTTTCATTAAATTTCTCCTTTGAAAGTTTCTTATGTCCCCTCTAAAAGTATTTACTTATTAATAATATCTATTCAATTTTAAAATATGAGATTTTTTATAAACTTATATCCTTTGTTTAGATTTTGTATTATAGTAGAACCTCGCATAACGAGCAAAACAAATTGTAAAAGATTGACTCGCCGAGCGACATTTTGCATAACGAGTACAAAACACGGACACGTCAAAATAAAAGTCTGCCCAATTAGTTTATAATTTGCTTTTTATATTTACATAATATTTGTGCACTTCTCAATTTAGTGATTACAATTTACAAAAAAAAAAATTAGAAGTTTAATTTTATTATATTAAAGGTAGAATCGTACTGTCGTTTGTGATCCCATATTTTCTCAAACTTTTTGTGTTATATGTACAGTGGGGGACAATATTAAGTCCCACCCATGCGTTTTCTACTTGTGATTATTTCATTGTTTTTATAAAAGAAAATGAAAATCTTTATTGGAAATTTCCTAGGTTTGAAGCATGAAAGTTTCCATTAAAAAATATATATTTTTTTAAAAACAATGAAATAATCACAGTAGAAAACGCATGGGTGGGGCTTAATATTGTCCTTCACGTACAGTGTACAAGTGAGCGTCAAAGTTAAGTTCCACCCATGCGTTTTCTACTTGTGATTATTTCATTGTTTTTATAAAAGAAAATCTTTATTGGAAATTTTCTAGATTTGAACCATGAAAGTTTCTATTAAAAAATATATTTTTTTAAAAACAAAGAAATAATCACAAGTAGAAAATGCATGGCCTTACTGTACAAAATAAAAATTAATAGAATTAATTATTAGGAAGATAATCAGGAAATAGATTTGTAATTTTTTGTAGGAAAAGTTTATTAAACCCTTGTAAAAATGTTCCCGGAAGAAAGCCGCAAGAAAAGAGCCCTAAGAGAGTATTTTACGATTATTATCATTATCGTATTTTACATTAATTTATATGAGAAAAGTTGTTTCGCTTTACCGATTTTGATTCTAGAACGAATTATTCTCGTTGAGCGAGGTTCTACTGTATTTTATTAAATTACGAAGAGGGCTGTAAACCAAACTCATGCAAATATATATATACAGTCGACTCTCGATAATTCGAAATCCAAGAGACTACATGAGAAATTGGAATTATCGAAGTTTTAAATTATCAAGATGAAAGAAAAAAAAATCGAATTATTAAGTGTTTATTGTATTTTTGAATAATAATAATTTTTTCTTTAATAAAGAAGCTAAGTGGCCTAGTTCGAATTATAGAAAGTTCTCTTCCTCTCCCATTACGAAAAGGATTTCGAGTTATCGAGCATATCAAAATACCCAGCTTTTTTTGTTATCGAAGTTTACACCTGAAGAGTTCGAATTTTCGAGAATTGACTGTGTATATATATGTGTGAAATATATATATATATTTCACTCTCTTTTTTGATTATAATATAATTTTGCAATAAAGCGAATTTCAGCTTATCATTTTCTTAATTTTGTAATTTTGTTCTTTTTTTTTTAATATCCTGATTATATTAATATTAATATAATATAACTTTCTCATGTGGAATACATAAAGCTTATTTCGCACGTCTTGATCACAAGTGAAACAACTCAAAAAATGTCATTTCGAATAAATCCAAGTGTCGTTTTCCCCTTAAACTTTATTCCTCCCAAATATCAAATCATTTAATTATCCGATCTTAATATAAAACTGTTGGGAACACAAAACTCGACTTTTTTTTGACTTGTTCCAGTTATTGATTCAACGGGTAATTTGTGTAGCAAGAACCAAAGAAACAATTTTATATATAAATAATATAATCTTTCGTTTTAATTTTTTCTTTTCATATCCATATTTTTGAAAAATTTTGTAATTTAATATTAAAAAAATTGTTCTAAAATTTTTTATCAGTATAAAGATCTTAAATCAATAAAAGAAAATAATACATGTATGTAAGTTATTACATATAGAAAAATGAATTTAAACATAAGGTCTAAAAATTAAAAAAAAAATTTTGCAAATTAATTTTATAGTTTTAAATATATATATATATATTCCTTAAACTTCTTCACGCAAAAAAATAAGCTTTTTTAATAGGATAGAAAATCCCTAAATCTTATATACAAGAAAAACTAAAAGCCTTGCTTTAATAAAATTTAGGAACTTTTTTAAACAATAAATGATGATTACAAAAATGGCATTGGTTGTTTTAAAGTGAATGTGTGTGTGTGTTTATTATTATTATTTTATAAAAATCTTTTTGCCAAAAAACTCTGTATTTAGTTTCTTTTTTTTAAATATAAAATATTTTTTTTTTTTTTTTTTTTTTTTTTTTTTTTTTAAGGAAAAAAAAAGCAATTAGTTTGATTAAAGTGTGCTGAGAAATTATTTAAAATTAAAAAAACAATTTTTTTTTTTATTAACATAATATTTTAAATAAGTTAACTTCCAAGTTTTTCTATTTCATCTACATCCTCAGCATTTAGTAGATTGATTTTCTTTCCTGAAAAATAGGAAAACATTAAAATTAATAAAAAAATCAAACATTTTACAGGTCTACTTAGAATCCCAAACCACAATCTTTAGCATATGTATATATACAAGTGGAAAAGACCGCCTTCCGCGGGCCGCTTCCACTTGCCAAGGGGCTGCCCCCCTCCCCCCCCCCCCAATTTATTCTTGCTCACTGTTTGGAAATTTTAAACTTCCCTCTCTGATTTAGTTTTAAATTTCCCTCTTTGACTCAACTTCCTTTTATTCTGACCAATCAGCGTCCTGATAGCGAACAGGAAGTCAGTCGCTAGCTCTTTATATTAGAGTATGAATATATATAGTCCTAGGAGATATTTATTTATTTATTTATTTATTTAAAATTGAGATGTACAGAACATAGGGCTTATTCAGACCCTCATTGTGTACAGTGAGGGACAATATTAAGTCCCACCCATGAATTTTCTACTTGTGATTATTTCATTGTTTTTAAAAAAATATTATATATTTTTTAATGGAAACTTTCATGGTTCAAACCTAGAAAATTTCCGATAAAGATTTTCATTTTCTTTTATAAAAACAATGAAATAATCACATGTAGAAAACGCATGGGCATGGGCGTACCCAGCGAGGGGCAGAGGGGGCAGCTGCCCCCCTCTAGAAGCAAGAAAAAAAAATTAAATGCTTATAAAGTGATGAAACGAAACAAAATTAGGTAGGGCGATGGCGATGGGGACTCGTTAGGACTCGAGGGTTTTTATGCTTTTAATTCGAAGGCTTTTCTCCTCTATATAATAAAAAAAAAGTTATGTCACATTCTGGAAGACCATGATCTGCCCCCCCCCCCTGGACGACCATGTTTTGCCCCCCTCTAGATTTGATCCTGGGTACGCCCTTGCGCATGGGTGGGACTTAATATTGTCCGTCATAGTACAAATATTTATAAATAAAGTAATATACTAATAGAGTATCGACATTAAAATTTGGCAGTAAAAAAGGCCCACCAATATTTATAAAGAACCACTCACTATTTCCCTCCAACTCCTGGATTATATATTTTGCAATTTATGCAAATTAAGTAGCAATTAAAATGTATGTCTCAACCCTTTTCCCTATCTAGCTAGAGAGGGAGGAAAATTAAAAGTCCTGAGCCCCCCTAATTAAAAATTTCTTGGTAAACAATGCCAATATCTATATCTTCTAATCTTTGCAAATTGGGGGATAATTTTTAAAGTAAAAATATTAAAGTGTTTAAGATAGAACATTTTTTATGACAGTTAATGAAAATAATAAAGGCTCTAAAAAATAAATATATATTTTAAAGCTTAAGAGATGATTGAAAAGGATGTGCTGTTTCAACTGTTTAGTATAATTTAATTCAACTTACCGAAGTGACCTTCGATTTCCTCTAAAATTGTGAATTCATGATCACCAATAACTAAATTAATGGCAATTCCATTCTTTCCAAATCTTCCTGTACGTCCAATACGGTGTAAATATGTTTCACAGTCAGCCCGACCATTTAAATCAATAGGTAAATCGAAATTTACTACCAATGTAACTTGCTCTACATCAATTCCTAGAAGTTACAAAACGATCGTAAATTAAAATAAAATAAATGATTATGTACAGTGAGCGTGACAATTAAGTCCCACCCATGCGTTTTTCTTGTGATTATTTCATTGTTTTTATAAAAGAAAAACTGTTCATAGGTTTGAACCATGAAAGTTTCCATTAAAAAATATATATATAATATTTTTTTAAAAACAATGAAGTAATCACAAGTAGAAAACGCATGGCTAGGATTTAATATTGTCCCTCACTGTACACATTAAACAAGAGTTAATTTAAAAATAAATTGTCTCTTGAAACAGGCCATGATTTTCTTAATTTATGGAAAAAAAACAGGAATGATGTGTAACTTTGAACTTTGATCCGTAGTAAAGTCTCCAGATGTTATTTGACGTTACAAAAATAAAATACATTTTTTTTTTCTTTTTTCAGGATCTTTATTGACTGCGCATCTTTTCGGTTTGGGCCTTGTCTCAGTCAATAAAGATCCTGAAAAAAAGAGAAAAAATTTATTTTATTTTTGTAACGTCAAATAACATCTGGCGACTTAACTACGGATCAAAGTTACTTCCTGTTTTTCTCTTAATTTTTCACTAACAATGAAATAAAGTAAGATTTCTTTGCCAATGAATAATTAAGGTACTCTATGAGCCGTTTACTAAGATTAACCGCATTGGATTTTAAAATTATAATTTGTTATCTTTATTTTACCTCTGGAAAGAAGATTGGTTGTGATTAACACTTTTTGAAGACCATCTCGGAAACGATCAAGAACAGCGAGTCGTTGTTCTATGTTGAGATCTCCAGATAAAAGAGCAACGGCATGACCATCTTTTGTCATTTCTTTGGCAAGCCAATCTGCCATTCGACGAGTCTACACAAATAAAAATTAAATTATTTTGTTGCTGAAATAAACAAATATTAATAGTTCTGTAAGTCAATAATGCCCATTTGCACCAAAACATATTAGATCTTAATTTTTTTGAAATAAATATATCTTCTTGTTATTATTTATTTGATGGAGGCACAAAAAGAGAATCTTAAAACCCAATTTCTTAATTTAAAATTCAATTGTAAGATGTAAGACGAGCTTAAGATCTAAAATGTGTTGGTGCAAACGGGCATAAGAGTTTATAGTTGTAGTTTGGGAAGATAAGGAGAATAAATCCAGTTTCCTTCTTCTCTCTTACCACTTCAATTTATTGTAAATATTTCGGTTCCTATACAGGAGACATCTTCAGGAAGGCATTTATGAATTTTTGAGAGATTATCAAAGGTATAAAATAATTGAGAAAAATTGGGAACAATTATTTTATACTATTGATAATCTCTCTCAAAAATTCATAAATGCACTGGCCCCTGTATATTTGCAATAATTTGAAGTGCTGAGAGAGAAGAAAGAGGCTGGTTTTATTTTACTTATTATTTTAATGATTTTTCATATTTTAATTTCAAATAGGCTACTATTTCAGTTGAATCAATTTTTGTTTAATATTAGTGAAAAAAATTTGTAATTAAAGACTTCTTGTTGTTTGTAGATGACCGTAAGGAAAATCAATTTAACTTTAAGGACCGTCGCACATAGGAGTATTTGAAGTAAAAACCCGATCAAAATAGAAAAACTCAAAATTGATGCTTCTTTATCTACTATAACCGGTTTATTGGAATCAAGGACGGATTCAGAGGTGTTTCTCGGGAGGGGGGGTAATCTGGTGTGACTGGTCGCACAACACAATTTTTTCTTAATTTCGGAAAATTTAAAGGCGCATTCTGGCCAATTATTTATTATTTTCCTTATATAAGAATATAAATACGGTACAAATAAAATTTTTAAGTATTAATTTTTAAAATTTTACATTAAAAATAAAATTTTTTTCGAAAAAAAGTATTTTTTTTTCAAATCTCGTGGAGGGGGTTATTACCCCCTTTACACCCCCCCCAACCCTTCCGGTTCGGCTACCTGGTCATAACATCACTCGGAACCCAGTCATTGTGTCAACTGTTTGTCTTGGTTCTAGGCGCTCTCATTTTCGTTAGTCAGTTTTTTGTGCAAAATGTCTTCATGTGGTGGTCAACAGAAAAAAACGACTTGAATGTGGAAATTGAAGGTATGCTCTCTATATTACAGTATATTTGATTCAGTTTAAACGTAATTATCACTGTTTCTTATAAATATCAAAAGTCGCTTTTTTGTACGTTTTTTTAAGAAAATTTCAGACAAATTAGTGTTTTTGTTTATGTGTGCGGCTTGTCGCCTCAAACTTTTTATCTGGGCATAAAGTTTAGTCCTTTAGGATGTAGAAACAAGAAAAATATATCCCCCCATCTCACCCTATATTTTCTTATAGTATTTTTACGTGAACGAGGGACTCCGTTCTTCGGGAGGACATGAAGTTAGTTGAATGAGTCTTTCTTCCATCAAATTCATTTTTTCTTCTATTTTTTTTCCTTTGAACTCTTTCAAAATATCATAGAACTCCATTCTGGTAATTTTTTAACTCTTCCCAAAGGATCTATAACAAAAGAAAACTAAAATTATACTAAATCGATTTAATGAATTTCTGTTCCCTCGTTCACTTTAAAGTCTAATAAAAAAATATGGGGTGAGTCGGGGTGAAATGTTTTTCTTGTTTCTACATCCTAAAAGACTAAACTTTATGCCCATATAAAGTTTGAGGCGACAAGCCGCGACACATAAACAAAAACACTAATTTGTCTGAAATTTTCTTTAAAAAATGTTCAAAAAAGCGACTTTTGATATTTATAAAAAACAGTGATAATTACGTTCAAACTTAATCAAATATACTGTAATATAGAGAGCTTACCTTCAATTTCCACATTCAAGTCGTTTTTTTCTGTTGACCGCCGCATGAAGACATTTTCACAAAAAACTGATAACGAAAATGAGAGCCCTAAAACCAAGGCAAGCAGTTAAAACAATGACTGACTTCCGACTGACATTGTGACCAATAGCAACCAGAACGGAGGGGCTGATTCAATAAGCGTTATAGAGATAAGAAACATCCATTTTGGAATTAAAACTTTAGTTTTTCTATTTATCGTTTTTACTCAAAACCCAGTCGGCCAAAAATAAATACTTATGCGTATTATCCGTTTATTTGTAGATATTTCGATCCCAATGAAATCGAATCATCATCCTCAGTACAATCAAAGAAGTTTTGCAAAACGTTAATTTCTTCCATCCAATATGACACACTAGCTGAGCCTTCATGGATGGGCAAAATTAACGATTTGCAAAACATCTGTTGATTGTACTGAGGATGATTCCATATTACTGGGATTGGAATATCTACAAATAAACGGATAGTAGGCAAAAGTATTCATTTTTGGCTGCCGGTCCTTAAAATTAAATTAAAAGACTTTTCTATATGCCACATTACGATTTTTCGAGGAAATTTTTTTTAATCTTGATCTTTTTAAAAATTTAATTTTTTAAATTTATCAAATTAAGGGGCTACGGTAGCGAAGTGGTTACGGATGTTTTTCCCGATAAGATGGCGTTGTGTGTCATTAAAAGTATGCCCAAATATCAAGTAATTCAAAAATTTGCCAAGAGATGTCAAAATAGTAGCTAATAATATTTAATGCATTTGGTTGATTTTCATTGATCTTTTAACAATAAATACTTTATAAATGTTATTATATATTATGTATCTTTTATAAAAGCATAAAAATATATAAATATAGGCCAAAAGGGGATCAGCTGTTAGACTAGCCTGCCATCTATTGCAAGAATGCTGAACTAATTTGACAGTTGAATTTTAAATAAATCATCTAAGCTTATTTTAAAAATTTTTTTAATAAGTCATTAAAAAAATTATAGCTCGATGTCTCAATAATCTCTTATGAATTTAATTCATTTAAAAAAAAACCTCATTGAAAAATTCCTTATAATAGTCTAGTTTTTTTTAAAGTACGTTTAGACGTCGCTCCTGAACCCCCTTAAATAATTAAATTAATATCAAAAATAATTTATATTTTTGTTTATTAAGGAGGACGGATGGAACTACGGTCAATACTTAAGAGTTCCTCGCACGAAGACTCTAAGAAAAGGTTGGTGGAAATTCTTCTCTACTTTCTAAAAAGAAACTCACATCTGGTGAGTAGGCGGCCAAAAGCTAAGACATTTGAATAACTGATTCTACCTTTTTTGTTTAATTAATTTATCAACGAATGTGTTCAATAATATTTTAAATTAGAATAATTTTTTATTAAAAACGTTGTGTGTTATATAATTACTTGGCAAAAGATCATAGCTTGTCCAATAGTAATAGCTCCGTAGATATTTGCAATGGCTGAGTATTTTTCTTCGGAATTACGACACATAACATAATATTGTTTAATATTGTCCAATGATTCTTCTTCTCGACGTAGTCTAATCGTCACTGGATTGGGTACAATGGCTTCAGCAAAATCCATGACATCTTGTTCATAAGTTGCCGAAAAGAATAACATTTGACATTTATCCGAGAGATGTCTAAAAAATAAATAAAAATTAAATTGTTAAGATACTGACTGATTTAGAAAAGCTATATTTTCTACATATGGTTTATAAGGACGCTCTTTAAATAAATCCTTGCCTTCTAATTCGAAAACTTTGATCCTGGTGGCCTTGAGTAGCAATCATCACATCTGCTTCATCAAGAACGAAAACTGTGATTTTGGCTAAATCAAAAAAATGGAATTTTATTGTCCAATCAACAACTTTTCCTGGAGTTCCAATAATAATATGATCATTGAGTTTGGTGCCTCGGTTAACTAAAAATTCAAAAAAAATTTATATTCATTCTTCATAATTACAAATATGTATACTCTCTACCTTCTTCGCCTCGCACAGCATATCGTATCCGGACATCTTTCATAAATTGTGCCATTTTCATAACAACCTCTCCTGTTTGAATAGCCAGTTCATATGTAGGTGAAAGACACAAAATGTGAGGGTAGTTAAGAGATGTGTCTACTCTTGAAAGCATTGCAAGCACAAAGGCAGCTGTTTTTCCTGTACCGGATTGGGATTGTGCAATCATATTTTCAGGCCTAAAATAAAATTAATTTTATAGAATGATTGTCTTTCGAGTTGTGAAAATACTTTTGAGTAAAATAAATTTTTCCTTACGGATCGGCAAGAAGTGTAGGCAATGCTGTTTCTTGGATTCTCGACGGTGCATTAAATCCCATTAAATATACTCCTTGTAATAAAGACGGTTTCCTGAAAGAAATAACGTACGAGTATTAAAATTATTTATACGACATTGCAAAACTGCGCACACCAATTAAGCAAAACGCTCTTTTTATCCAAGATCAAAACGTTTTGCTCAATGCCAACCCACACCGATTAGGCAAAACGTTCGGCCATTGAGCAAAAACGCTCAACGACAAAACATTTTGTCCAATGCCAACGCCTTGCTCAATGCCAACAACGCACACCGATTAGGCAAAAACGCTCAATGATGTCGGAACATGATCAATTGTGTTTTGCCTCCTCGGTGTGCGTTAACCCATAGAAAACATTGAAAAAACAGTTTTAGGCATGATTAGTCAAAACGTTTTGTCCAAGAATGTTTTTGCTCAATTGGTGTGCGTTCAGCTTAAAAATATCTACTATCTATTATTTCAAGTGTTTACAAAACAACGCACAATAAACTGTTAAACATTTTCGTGTGTAGTTTGAAGGGAAAGTGGTGTGTACTTAGTGAAACCTCACATAGACTAAATAATTTTACTTATTTTCGTGTGTTTTCTTTTCCAATCGAAAAAAATGAATTTGATAATATTAAATATTTTAATTCCTTTTCTGAAAATTTCGAATGACACTTTTTTTGATTTTTTTTAGCTCTCACTGTACGTAGTACCAAGGGAGAGAGCTTGTGCAGGTGTCCGTCCGTCTGTCCGTAAGCTTAAAAATTACGGCCTAAATCAAACGTTGTAGAAAAATAATAATTACATATACGTATTCTGCATAAAAAACTGGTTCAGGGAAAAATAAGTTTTGGTCCCTAGCACTTCCGGTACTAGTACTTTACTGATGTAGTTTTTCAGTTTTTTTCGATTTTCTCAAAATTCGTTTCAACGATTTTGATTAAAATTCACACTTGCCATTGAAATCTTCTGAAGACCACTTTACACTTTTTTTTTTTTTTTTAAACATTCACTCTTTTTTTCTCATTCACACAGTCTTTTCGGCAACTTAGGCCATTTAAGACTTTGATGATAAATAAAATCATCGGACTGCCTGGGGTCCGAACCCGACGTTCGGTATAGAAGGTAGACACGCTACCAACTACTCCAAGCCCCGTGGGCCACTTTACTCTTGTACTTAATAGGGTGAAATGGTTACTATGGTAACAAAATATAAATATTTTCCCATTTTTATAAATTTTACAAGGTTATTTCAGTTAGTAAATGCTTAACCTGTCGCGCGTCCACACCTAGATACTCATTTGCAGCATTGAAATTTTTTTTTTTTTTTTTTTAAGGTCTTTTTCGGCATCTAAGGCCATTTAGACCCCATCCCTATTTATTTCAAATGATTTGTAGTCAAATCAAATGAAATAAATTTTTCTCGCTTGGGACGGGAAGCGAACCCGGGACTCGGTACTCGGTACGAGAAGCTAATGTCTTCTCACTGAGCCTCGGCTCCCGGGCGTTGAAATATTTAAAATATTTTATTTTTGATCTAAATTTTATTTTTAAATAGAATATTTTTTTAATATGAAATCGAGACTTTTCAATTAGTCATCTAATCCTTTAATAAAAAATAATTTATTTATCAACTTTAATCCTATCCTTAAATCGACGCCCCTTTGAATTTACTACAGTAAATTCTTTTCTACTTTTTCTGTCAGTAACCCTCCGGGGCATAATGGTTGATGAGTTACAAAATTTTAAAGACACAAAAGAACTTTTTCCATGTTATTTAAATTTAAAACTTATAAAAAAAAAATAAAAAAAAATTTAAAACTTTGGTTGCCATGGGGGCCGGGTTAATATTAATATTAAAAGCTGAAATTTGGCAGGAATTTCTTTTTATAGATTTGGAACCGATTTAATTGAAAAAGTCTAAAATAAGGGCCACCTTAATATATACAATATATAAATATATATATACATTTTAATATTTATCAAACATAAATATTAAATTGTATGAATTTTCTTCACGGCTTACAAACGTGATGTATATAATAATACCATATATATAAAAAAAAAAAAAATTTTTTAACAAAAAGGGGGGGGGGAAAAAAAAGAAGTAAAAAAAAAAAAAAATATATATATATAAAAGTATCCTTTCTTTGTGGTTACTCTGAGGAGTAACTTTAATGAAAATGATACTGAGGTGGGTTTCCTTCCTCAGATAGAGTTAGATAATTTAATGCCATGAGGTGGATTTGAACTCGAGTTGTCTTCAACTCAGGATTTTAAGCTTAAGTGCTTTATCCTCTCGGCTAATCGTCTCTTTGAAGTATCTACTTGCATACAAAATATCCAAGTCAAACACATACCATTTTCTGAATAATATTCAGTTATAACATTGACTAGAGCTCTTGGGAAAATTATAAAGTAGATAACTCAAAACTGAAAAAATTCAAGTTCCACCCTATTTCTTCAGGAACACAAATGTTATACAGCTTAGAACGAGTTATGAATATTAAACCGGCAATTAAATTAAAAAAAAATCCTATTTAATTAAATTATATAGAAGTATATAACTCACAAATTCAAAGCTTGAAAAGTTTTTACTGAATAGAGAGGCGATGTCGGATCTTTCCTTTGAACTTCAATATCATTCTTATTTTCTACGAGACCTTTTCGAATAATTTTCTGAAGAAGTGATCGTTCCGCTGGACTGATCTCTTCCTCGGCTTTCTCGTCGCCATTAGAATTCGCAAGTGGAGGAGTTGATGTTCTTGTCGTGGAGACAGGCATATTTTCTGAAAGGTTTATTTTATCAACCTGAAATATAAAGAGTTATTTAAGTCATTTCACTTCATTAATTTGTTGCAAAATGTCACAATCCAATACATTTTTATTGAGTTCTTCTTGAGCTTTCGCACTAGCCACCCAATCAAATTGTTTATTTGACATTTATAGAGTTTGTAAAAATTAATTAATAATTATTCTTATATATTTTAATTATTTTTTGTAAGAACGTGAAAACATTGAATTAAAACCACTTGATTATGTTTAAATGTAAATAAATATTTAAACTTTAAAATGTGAATTGTGGCAGATGAGTTTTTTAATCCCTTTTTGTTTAACGGAAGTGAACGGGAGTAATAAATAGGCGGGAACAGTGCTGCCAACCAAAATTTACAAAAAAGCCGGGTATTTCGAATGAAAAAAGCCCGAGAAATTTTCTATGCAAATTTCATATCATTTGACCTTTTTTTTAGTAATTTTTTTTCCGTTTAGCTCAAATCTTTCGATTACGATCTATCTTTTTCACCATATTATTGTATTAGTTAATTCGTTCGCTTATAGTGAATAGTAGGGCATTTAATAAAAAAAAGCAAATGAAGAAGTGAATGAAAGACCTCGGGCTTGGTGTAGTTGGGTGCCTATCTTCTATACCGCTACAAGAATAAACATTTATAATGTATAAAAAAAATCTTTACAAAAATATTATTTTAGAGATCATATTTCAAAATTTCCTAACGATAATGAAATATCATCAGTAGAGCCCCGAATCCTATACAATTGCATATTCTATTTGCTAACATGTACAGCAGGGCGTATATAGAAATTTTTTCGGGGGGGGGGGGGGGGCCGAACTAAAAAATTTTTCTGCGGAAAATTTTTTTTTTAAGAAACTATATTTTTTTTCACACAAAATTTTTTGCGGAACATTTTTTCTTTTGTGGAACCAAAGTTTTCGGTCCTGCGGAAAAATTTGTGTTGATGTCTGTATATCCCTATATAGGTATATGTGTTTGGGAAATTTCGGGGGGGGGGGGGCCTCGCCCCCCCCCTTATATACGCCCCTGATGTACAGTGAGGGACAATATTAAGCCCCACCCATGCGTTTTCTACTTGTGATTATTTCATTGTTTTTAAAAAAATATTTTATATTTTTTAATGGAAACTTTCATGGTTCAGACCTAGAAAATTTCCAATAAAGATTTTCATTTTCATTTATAAAAACAATGAAATAATCACAAGTAGAAAACGCTTGGGAGGGACTTAATATTGTCAAAATTGGTTTTCGAGAAATATTAATGTGTTTATTTTGTTAAATAATTGGAAACCATTTACTTGATATTTTTGTCATATATATATATTGCATATTTTGCTGCATAATTTAATACTTTTACTGATTATTAAATAGCATATTTAGGGGTTGGGTTACTGCATAAAAATCCTAGCTTAATCATCAGGAATAAACGTTAGAAGAAAATGGAGCCAGAATTTTTTCTTTAAAAAAATATATATATATATATAACAGCTGACGTTTCGGCCTTGGTTAGAAGCCATCATCCTTCGAGGACCACAGAATAGTGCATAAAATTAGTGCATAAAATAGTGGTCGTGCTCGCCAGATGACTTAGAAGTGAAGTTGATTTAAGAAAAGAATATCGTTGGACATCCTTTTACTTCTGAAATTTTGTTCTATTCATATATTCTTTCATCTTTAAAATCCGTTTAACAACATGGAAGAAGAAAATTCAAATAAATCAGATATGGAAATTAGATATCCAATTCATATAGGCAATTTTTAAATACATTTCTAACCTATTTTATATTTTCATATTTCAATATTTTCAAAATTTGTATTTTTATATTTAAATATATTAATTATTATTATTATTATATAAATAAGATAATAATTTTTATTATTAATAAAAAGATATAGGCCTAGATAAAAGATCAGGTTTCTTTTTACTAACAGTTGACAGTAAGTGCAGGATTTGACAGATGTGTTTAAGAAAACTTTGTTACAATAATAGAGATATTTTATACTTTTTTATTTCCGAAACTTTTATTTATGGATAAAACCAAAAGCATATTAATTAACTGACAATAATTATTATTAAATTATTGCAGGGACTCAACCAGAGGGAGGGCGGTTAGAACTTTTTTAAAGGGGTTCTCCTGTTTGGCATTAAGCAGGATTCTTCATAGAGCTATGGTTAAATAATTTAATGACAAGGCTATATAATCATAAGATAGAAGCTACTATTTTCTTTTCTGACAACTCTACCTCACTATTTTGATAATCTTTTTAGAGCTTTTTAAAAAATTTTTGATTTATTTTTTTAGGACCTGTTTATCTCTGCAGAATGTGTAATACAAATTTTATAAATTTATATTTTCTGGAAAAACATCAAAGAAAATGTTCAAAAAATAAACTGGAATCATATACAAAAAATAAAGAAATTTATAGGAAATCAAATAAAGGTAAAAATAATATTTTATGGATTATACTCAACTATTTATAATATTAATTAATCAAAAAATCTCTAAAGCTAATAGACTAGGGCCTGGGAACCTTCAGCCTTTTAAGATCCATGCCATATTATTTTGCATTAAATGATAGTTTTTGAATAACATATCATTGTTGTAGATAATATGTTTGGAAAGAAAGAGGAACTATTTAAAAATAATTATATATATTCTATTAGAACGTTTCGGTAAAGATGCTTCCGCAGAAAAGAGTGTTTCTATATAATCGTAATGTCATTTCAATAACAATTTGGAAAATTATATTAAATTAACTAGAAGTAGTTAATGGAGAAAAGCATACAGAAGCCATAATAAAATATCTTGATGTTCAGGATTTTGTTTAGGGGAAGGTAGGTACGAATGGGGAACCAAAATTGGGGCTGAAGACGAGAGTTAATCCTGACGGCCCAGGAGGATGGGAAGATTAAGGAAAATAGAGATAAAAAGGTAATCCGGGGACTGGACCTTCATCGGTAAAGATTTTTTAATGGCATCATTTATTGAATTATATATATTTGACTGAATTTTTTCTTTCTCACATAATAAATATGAAATGAATTCCTAATTGCAATTATTTTATCTTCTAGATGGCTTAAAGAAGAATAAACAATCAAACGTATTATTATATTGTGAAGTTTGTGCTGAGCAATTCAACTCGTATGAAGAACTCTCAAATCATCTTCCAATTCACGAAAAAAAATTTATGAATGTTTTATTTGTAAAATTATGTCTCAAAATTTTCGTGCTCATCAATTTCATATGAAAACGCATAAAGTTGATAATCATTTTATTTGTCAGATATGTAATAAAATGTTTCTTCGGACACATGAACTTAGAAATCATCTCAGAGTTCATTCTGGAGTGAAACCATTTCAGTGTAATATATGCAATAAAAAATTTGCTAATGCAAATACTCTTAAATCACATAACTTAGTTCATACGGGAGAAAAACGCTTTGAATGTGAAATTTGTCATAAAATGTTTACTTATCCAAGTGCCCTTAAAGTACACATTTTAACTCATACTGGCGAGAGAAGTTACAAATGTGATATTTGTGATAAATCTTTTTCTCAATCAAGTAATCTTAAAAAACATTTTGTAATCCATACAGGTGAGAGAAGTTACAAATGTGAAGTGTGTAGTAAAACATTTTCAGATTTAGCCCATCTGAAAAGACATTTCAAGATTCATTCAGGTGACAAACCATTTAAATGTGACATTTGCGATAAAAGATTTATCGAATCTGGTCATCTTAAATTGCATCTCCGAGGGCACACAAATGAGAAACCATTTGTATGTGAAATTTGTAATAAAGCTTTTGCTCAATCAAGTACTCTTAAATCACATGTATTAATTCATACCGGAGTAAAAGATTTTAAATGCAACTTTTGTGGTAAAATGTTTTATCAAATGAGTAATCTTAAAATGCATCTTAGAACACATACTGATGAAAAACCTTTTAAATGTGAGATTTGCAATAAGATGTTTAATCAATCAAGATATCTTCAAAGGCATCTCGAAACTGAAAAACATTTTAAATGTGATTTTTGTGATAGAACATTTACGTATAAATATCAAATTAAAAATCATGTGCGCGAGCAGCATCCAACCTTGTAAATAAATTCTTTCTGTAAATTTCAGGGATTATAATCAATTAATATAAATAATAATAAATATATATCCTAGTACTGATCATTTCTTTCCATATTAATGAATACAAATGTCTCCACTCCCATTTGGGGGGGCACACCCCCCCCCACACCCACCAAACCCCCTGGGGGGGGGTCGGGGAAAGTTTTATCCACCAGCAAAAATATATGAACATAATATATTGTTTTCGGCTCCCAGGGGCTCAAATGCCTCTCGGGGCTCAGGTTTCTCAATTTTATTATTTCTATTAAAAAAAAAATTATTATAATTTATATAAAAATAATGAAATATAATTTATTATATTCAAAAAATATATGTATGATCTGTGGCAAAGTCATGAATCAGGCTATGGCAACTTCTATGGAAGGATTTGAAATCACAGAGCAAGAGGTGTTTCTCGGAGGGAGGGGGGGGTAATCGGGTGTGACTGGTCGCATACAAATCAAATTTTTAAGAATTAATATTTAAAATTTTACATTAAAAATACATTTCTTTGCGAAAAAAGTATTTTTTTTAATCTCGGGGGGGGGGGGGAATTACTTTTTACCCCCCCCCCTCTTGTATCCGCCCTTGTCACAGAGTATATATGGACCCTGTTACGCATTAGTATGTCAAGCGGCCAGGTACAGAGATTTGAGAAAATTAACATTAAAGATTTTGTGATTTACATTGTTTTGATTAGATTATATAATTATATATCTTTTTTTTTTTTTGTCAATTGTGCAAGTAATATTAAATATAAATTTTTTTAGGACATATTTCATAAAAAAATACTATTAATCATTAGGGTCCGACCGAAACAAGATTTTCAGCCGAAACCGAATATTCGGCCTCAACCTTAGTTTCGGCCGAAACCGAAACTTGTATTTCCTATAAAAAATTTTTTTCATTTTACCTTTTTTTTTTTGAATTTTTTTTTCCCTCCCGTGAAAATCATTTTACCTTTTTTTTAGGAAGACTAATTTTTTTTCTCCCCTAAGTGCAAATCATTTGACCTTTTTTTTTTTTTTTTGCCTGCGAGTCTCATCCCATTTTTTTCAGACTCTGGTTTCGCCAGCCAAGTTTCGGCTTCTTTTTGGCCGAAACCGAAACTACGGCCGAAACCATGATTTTTGGCCGAAACCGAAACCGAATATTCGGTCGGTTCCTATTAATCATAGAATTTGAAACAATATTCCGTGCTTAACTCAATTTTTAATTTCATTCACCAACTCCAGCCAGCGCAACTGGTTAAAATTGTGACCTTCATGACAACATAAATAAAAAAAAAAGTTATTTAAAAAGGGAAGGGGGGAGTAAAGAAGGTAATTACCACCACCTCCCCCGAGATTTGAGAAAAATATTTTTTTTTTGGAAATTAAATTTTATTTTGAATATAAAATTTTAAAAATTAATACGCCAGCCCCCCTCCCTGCGGTATAAAAAACAGTTAAGAATAAAAAAAAAAAGTGCAGGAGGAAGATTTGAACTCGCGAAGTTTGGTTACGTGAGATGGGAAAAAATATAGATTCCGTGAGGACGATTTAACCACTTGAGCCACTCTTGATATAATTTTGTAAAGGAAGAATAAGCTATATGAGAAACATTAAATAAAAGAAGTATTAAAAAAATTTTAATATTCCACATATGATATATCATTTTTCTTTACTTTTTATGTGGATTAATAATTTATAATTAAAATTTCATTAGTATGGATAGTTTTCAAATTATTCAATGGACAAACGTCAGATTGTTTATGCCTTAATGTAATTAAACCAAAAACTCTATCTAACATATGATACATGTTATTAATTCTTGAATTCCCCCTGATTCCAGAGAACTAAAGCCCTTTTAATTATATGATCTAATTTGGGAGATATTGACGATCAAAGTTAAGCTTATTTTCCACCTTAATGACATAAACACACTCAATTCTATATTATCGAAAAAGCTTATTTAGCATTGTCTGATCAAAACCAAATTTTTACCAGAGATTTATAATTAAAGAATGAGTTTTTTTCCAAAGTTTCATTGAGATTGGTAAAGAAATAAATAAAATATTAAGTATTTTGTAAATTGAGTTTTAGAATTCGGGATCCCGGATGGGTAAAGAGAGCGATCTATGAACCGTGTCTAGGCTTCCATCTGAGATCCCGAATTCTAAAACTCAATTTACAAAATACTTAATATTTTCTTTATTTCTTTACCAATCTCAATGAAACTTTAGAAAAAAACTCATCTATTAATTATAAATCTCTGGTAAAAATTTGGTTTTAATCAGACAATGATAAATAAGCTTTTTCGATAATATAGAATTGAGTGTGCTGATGTCATTAAGGTCGAAAATAGTCTTATATTTTGGACCTTAATGACATCAACTTTGATCGTCAATAACTCTAAAATTAGATCATTTAATTAAAAGGTGTTTAGTTAGTTGGAGTCAGGGGAAATTTAAGAATTAATAACATGTCTCATATGTTATATAGAGTTTTTGGTTTAATTACATTAAGGCATTCACAATGTGACGTTTGCCAATTGAATAATTTGAAAACTATGGATGCGAGTGATATTTTGATTATAAATTATTAATCTACATTAAATGTAGTAAAAAATGATATATCATATGTACAAAATTAAAATTTTTTATAATAAGTCTTTTATTTATTGTTTCTTATATGGTCTATTATTCGCCAATTTATTAAATTCAAAGTTAGCTGAATCGGTAAAGTGGTCAGCATACTATATTTTTTCCATCCTCGCTTTACCAAACATTGCGAGTTCAAATCCACCTCGTGCACTTTTTTTTTTTTCATTCTTATTATTATCAAATTTCCTTTTATTTTTAAAGCTAATTTATACTCTTTCTTGTAGAAATGTAAAATTTAATTTAAAAAGTGGGTCGGGAAAAAAGATATATATCTTGATAGATGATGATATAATTATACAAATATAGATACAGAGATAAAAAGATTAAATGTTTTAAATTTTTTACAATCCTGAAATTTCTCACTATTTTAAGTTTTCAATTATTGTAAAAAAGATAGGCATATCTTTTTTACCGTCATGGGACTTTTCTAGAAAATTTTATAAATAAAAAAAATATTGAGAACAAAGCCAAGAACTGATTAACCATGGGTAGGTGACCCGCGGAGTATTCAACTGTCTGTCACATGCCGGGAAGACTTTTAAAATATAAATTAAAAAAATATACAGGTATAGGCCTATATACTTTATAACCCATCTCAAGAAGAAAAAAATAAATCCCACCCCTTTAATTATTCAAAAAGTTTAATTAAAATATTTTTCCATTATTAAAATAATTTATTTTTTTTTATTTTTTATTTTTTTTTACTTTCTCTTACCTATTTATATATGTAATATATATATAGAGAGAAAGTATTGGATTCATGTCAAAAATTCGATGTCGAGATTTTGATGGATCTTCACGTTTTGAGGTCCCCTGAATCCAAAAAAGTGGTTTTCGCGACATGGTCTGTCTGTGTGTGTGTGTGTGTCTGTCTGTCTGTCTGTCTGTCTGTGTGTCTGTGAACAAAATATCTCAAGAACGAAAAGAGCTAGGAGGTTGAAATTTTATATTTAAGTTAGGCACCCCCATGGGACGTGACACGAAGGTTTTAATCAAAATCGGCCAAAGAGTACTAGTACTTTACTGATGCACTTTTTCAGTTTTTTTCGATTTTCTCAAAATTTGCTCCAACGATTTTTTTTAAAATTCATATATCAACTATTTTTTAGTTGCTCTTTAAAATGTATATTCTCATTTTGTAATTGAAATCTTCTGAAGACCACTTTACTCTTGTACTACATAGAAAAGATAGGAGAAATGGTTGCCATGGTAACAAAATATAAACATTTTGCCATACTTATAAATTTTACATCTTGAAAATCGAATGTACCGTACTGTCGGAAACTAAATACATGTCGACACAAAAAATCTGGTGTGACAAGCACAGAACACAACTTTCGATTACCGAAGGTAAGAGAAAGTTGTGTGCTGTGCGCCAGTCACACCAGATTTTTTTTATTTGATGAATATAATAAAAAAATATATTTTTATTTCTTTAATTGTTTCTGAGAAAATGGATGACGTTACCACCCATTGGTTGAAATCAGACTCTCTCTCATTATCTTTTCTCTCTTTCTACTAAATAATAAATCATTTTAATCCAATTTAGAAAATATATAATTTTTTTAATGTTTTTCGACAATAACAAATGTATTTTTAATATATAATCAATCAATGTAATTATTAATATAGGCCTAGGAGGGAGGATATATTTATTTTATTCAAAATTCAATAAATTTGTGTTAAAAAATGGACCTTAATAACAGGAGAATGGAATAGTAGAGTATCTTGGCGCCAAAATAAATAATACTCCTCTCAGATTTTGAACTCCGGGTAGTTTAAAAAATTATTATCATTATATATATACTCTGTGATTGAATATAAATTAATAGTTAGTAATCAACTAACTGATTTGTGCTGCACTCTTGTGGAGACTTTAAAAGTCATAATTCTAAATGTCTCCACTACGTAGGGAGACTTGTCTAATCATGCTGATTTGTGCTACGAAGAATATAATAATTACATTTGTTATATAGTCAATATATATTTATGTTATATATGCAGGGCCGGCGCAAGCTATTCTGCCGCCCTAGGCAAGATATTTTTTTGCGCCCCCCCCCCCCCAAATAAAAACTTTAAAAATTTAATTTGCCGCCCCCTCCTTTAAAAAATTTTTTACCTTTTTTTTAGAGACACAAAATTTTTGCCCGCGGAACCAAAATTTGCCGCCCGCGGAACATTTTCTCTTGCGCGGAACCAAAATTTTTTCCCGCCCTAAAAAATTTTTTACCTTTTTTTTAGAGACACTAATTTTGCCGGGACTTTCCTCTGCTGGAACCAAAATTTTTTGCCGCCCGCGGAACCTAATTTTTTTCGGGTGCCGTTTGCGGAACCAAAAATTTTTTTTCTTTTGCATTTTGCCGCCTAGTTTGCCTAGTGGACCCGCCCCTGTATATATGTTATATTTTTTAAATTAAATACAAGATTTCAAGGTCAATTATTTCAGAGAATACTATTATAATAATAAAAACGAAATTCGAAGGGCCATAACCATCTCAAAAATTTTATATTTTATAAAGTGGAAAGGAGGAGTACAAAATTAAAATTGTGAGAGCCCCATTTTATGTGAGCGTAGACAAATAAAAAAAATTCTAATTAATTCAAACGAACAGATTTTCATTTTGTAACAAATCCTTTCTCTCATTATATCTTACAGATGAATGAAATTATAAGTTAGCATTAAAAATAAAAGGAAATCG